>OZ024872.1:49835770-49969293 GCA_964017185.1 Rugalucina vietnamica | reverse complement strand
CAAAACCTACTTTAAGGCTATACTTACCTCGATACTAACATACAGAAAAGGTGCAGATCAATCTGCAGTTTTTAAACAACCTGTTCCTGGACATTTTTGCACTGTATTTATAAACGCTGCCTGTGTTTCACCCTACTTAGCAAAGTAGGTAAACTTTGTTACCTGGTTGAAATAATGAAAATAGCTTTTCCCACCATGCTCTTAGCTCAGTTATGATCAGAACATGAAAGCATTTCTTGATATATTTATCGAAATCAAGACGCAATAACACTTGAGAATTATGATTTATATGTTTTTCACCTCATTCTGAAGTTACACGTGACTTATTTTCTTTTTGAAAGTAGGGCGACCCACAAACGAAATCAAAACATTTGATTATGAAACTACAAAAAAGCAATTGTACCTGGATACGCCTAACATATTTAAAAAAAACTTGCCCATACAATATACAGAGATTTTTTTAAGTGTAAAAAAATAAAATTTCTTTTGAAAAATTTAAATGTTTTTATTTAAATATTTATACTCGAAACATTGATTGTGGGTACCGCCTCGGGCAAGGCGGTTCTAACGAGTACCCACAATCTATGTTTGGATCAAGAATAAAAAAATAGGTATATCTCTGTAAACCCCAGTTTTACTATTTAAGATTGGGGTTCAAGGAGGTACATGTATACATTTTACGGACATGTTTTCCTCATCATGATTTTTGAGTTCTGTCTTTTGACGTCATATGTGCATCTTTATTCATGTATTACATTTTTGCTATTCCTAAATTTCTGGTTGATTCGACCTGTTATCAATCTTTATTCAGCATTTTCCATTGTCATTTATATTGTTTCATTTAGTTTGCCAAAAGCACTGGCGTCTTGGATAAGTCGCTCCCTTTCCACCTCCTTATGTTTGTTGACCTCATTTGGAAAATGTAAGTGGATTATTTTGATCAATATTGCAGGAAATTCTGAACGCCTACTCTGGCCTCTTTGGTTGACCCTGTCAACCTTGCAGCTACGTTTATTAGGTCTTTGTTGGAAAATATCCCCATGCTCCTCGATTTTGGTCACTTTAATGATTTGGTGACACCTGCCCACGTACTCGCCTGTCCTCTTTAGTGTATGACAGTTCTGTAGCGACTTACCATGTTGGGGTTCTGGATTAAGTAGACTTAATTGTTGTCGTCCAAGACTGATTCGTTATTATCATCATTTTTTGTGAAAAGAAGCTGTTATTCAAACGTGAATGTATGTCACTGTGTCTTTTGATTCGTGTTCATTGTTATCTGACCAAAGCAAGATGTCTAAGAATTTAATAAAACGTCTATATCGGTATCCATTTCATTCAGCCCATTGATAATTTCATGGCGCCTGTCTTTATTGACATCATCCTACGCATTAAGTAAACCTTATTATATTTACAAAAGCCCGACCGAGTTTAAAATCTATCATTTATTTGCACTGGAAACTTTCTCAAGAAAAATGTCAAATGTTCATTCAAAATTATTGGTGAGGATTTTTTTTTCTTACAAATATTGTGTTTGCATTTCTACCGATATATTTACTCATTTCATGCACAGAATAATAAAATGTTCATACGTGAATATCTGAATGAAAACCTTGGGAAAATTGGATTTTGCATTCTACTTATTGAGCAATATATCTGACATGAAAAAGTATGAAAAGTCAATGTTAAGTAGATGAAAAATTTCAGTTTAATTTGTCTAAAGATTAAGTTCCTATCTTGTTTAATTACAACTTGTCCTTATGTATAAGATAAACGTATAGCAGAAATATCCATGTCATCCATGGTCTTAAAGAAAAAAACAACAACATTCAAATCATGGCAAATTCTGGTACATTGGGGTATTTGAGCACACTTTAAGATTGTGGTGATGGGTTTTAAGTTGATAACAGGCCAGCCAACGCATTTATTTACAAGATCTGTTCCGTGTTCATCTGTATCATCTTCTCAGAACAATGTTCATAGTGTATATCTGCTGGGCACTGACCATCACGAAAACTTGCTCATGCAATAAACAGAGATTTTTTAGCTTTAGAAATTGAAAATGTTTAGCTGAAAAATTTTGATATTTTTTCTTATTTTTGCTCAAAACATAGATTGTGGGTACTCGTTAGAACCGCCTCGGCGAGGCGGTTCTAACTGGGTACTCGTTAGAACCGCCTCGGCGAGGCGGTTCTAACGAGTACCCACAATCTATGTTTTGGAGCAAAAATAATAAAAATAGGTATACCCCTGCAAACCCTAGTTTTTTTATATATTTATATAAAAGTGGGGTTTCAGGTGGTATACATTTCACGGACATGTTTTCCTGATGCTCTCTTTGAAAACTGGGTAGTGAAGAATTGCACCGGGGTACATTGACTTGCCAATTGTAATGCCACTCTGCTACAGACCGCTTTGTCTGGTACACCAATTCATTTATTTAATCAAACTTTTACATCTAGTTTCATTCACCTCATTTTTTTTCTTTGAGGTCGGCGACAGTTTTTGAGATCATTCGAAGGTTAGCAAATATTTTAAATCCACAAAAACCTGGTAATCTTACCACAAATAAGTCACTATTTACTTTTAAAGGTTTCTCAAGAAGCTCGTCGCAATTTCATTCAAATCAATTTCATTCAAATTTAAAACCCATTCTTACATTTTATTTACCTTATGACTCATAGTCACCGCCACATGAAAACCATCCATATGGCGAGATCTACAACAACTGGTCATGGGATACCATAAGTTACATCAATTTTTAAAAACGGCCGAAGCATGTCAATTACAGCATCGTTCCAAAATGTAAAACATTGATGCATCGGCTAGTTCGAGGTTTCTGTCTACGTATTTTATGCGGCATTTATATCAAATAGGGTCTTAATGTTAATTTTAATTCTATGTTATGCAAAACGATCCTAATTTTATTCTACGAGACGTTATTACTCCAAGCCCAACTTTTACCGTGAACTTGAGTGATTGCTTTATTAACGGTCTGTCTTTTCCCTATTTCCTTAATCCACCCTTGATGTATTGACTCCGGAAACTTTCAGCAAATTTTGTCTCAATATAAAACGCATTTGTTTACAGATAACAGACGCATTTTGGGCTTGTCTGTTGTTTTACTTGCTTTTGCCTGATATTTATGTCCTGTTCTTTTTTATCTTGTTTCTAATATGGATCTTACATCGCACTTTGTCTAACGTGCTTCCTTTTATAGCAGCTGAAGTTTATTGGATACAAAAGAGACTTTCGCGTATTCTATCAACTCTACCAACAGATGTAGAACCAGCTCTTGACTATACAAATATAGCATCATATTTTTCTGTACAGTTTACTTTTTTCATTATACCAACGATTTCTCATGGATTGCATGGTTTGCCAAGACAAATAAAACACGCTTTCACAGTGTCAATCAGATTTATTAATCACATATTGATGTTTGCTTGTGGTTTTCCTGTCTGGTGTATTAATCCTTTCAACTTTACTAAATGTAAGACGTAAGAAGTTTCAATGCATGTAAAAATTTCATTCTTAAAATTGCTTTATTATATTTTGCCGAAATTAACTGTGATTCATGGCTCTGTACAGGTTCCTGAGCTGCTAAGTCTCCATGTCCGGCGAAGCCGGATCCTTTGCCTAGCTTACTAGGAATTGCTCGGGGCCCAACGCTATTCCCTGTCCTGTTTCATGTTTGCAATTGATAACAAAAGATTTCTGATTGTATTTTACCACCTTTTGTTCTGCCTTTCCCATTTCTATTCTTAATGATTGGACAGTGATAATTGGTGAACAAGTCAATTTAATTCAATTTAGGTGATTCCAGGATGTTGTACACCTAGGCATATCCAGACACACAGGTTTTATTTTGGAATTGCCTTTTCCTAGATGAATTGCTGGCCACAGCTGAAGAGCTCCATCTGCCCTTTCTTAGGTTTTGTTTAGAGACCTGTAAACTCGTAGGAGGACTGTCGACCAAAACTTTATGTATGAGTTCCCCCTGCCCAGCTAAATTTTTGTGTAGAGAACTAGCAAACTCCTAGATGGGTTGCTGTCCAAGGCTTACGAGCCCCATCCGCACAGCATGACAACCGGTAGTACTGATTACATGCTACAGTAGCAGTTAATCTGACCTGACTAATAAAAAACATACATGACATTTGTTAACCTCACCAAAGCTTTTGACACAGTTAGTCGTGATGGACTCAGGAAAATCAAAACCAAGTTTGGCTGTCCAACCAGGTTCACAGCAATGGTGTGGCATGGCAATTTCATGATGGCATGCAGGCATGTGTGCAAAATGATGGAGAGTTCTCTGAACCCTTTGAGGTAACGAATGGGGTCAAACAGGGCTGTGTTATGGCACCAACACTGTTCAGTATGATGTTTTCTGTCATGCTCATGGATGCTTTTCAGGACAGTGACGCTGGTTTTCCCAATCAGGTACCGTTTTGATGGCAATATATTCAACCTTAGAAGGTTGCAAGCCAAAACTAAGGTGCAGACAGATGTGCTAGATGAGCTCCTCTATGCAGATGATATGGATAGGAATGCCAGCTCAGAGGCAAAAAATGCAAAGAGCCATGGATCAAGTCTCACAGTCGTGTGATAACTATGATCTCATAATCAGCACAAAAAAGACAGAGGTTGTACACCAACCAGCACCTGGAAAACCGTACAATGATCCAACCATCACTGTGAATGGACAAAAAATGAAAGTTGTTGATAAATTCACCTACCTGGGAAGCACTCTCTCCAGAGCAGTGCACATTGATGATGACGTCACTGCGAGAATTGCAAAAGCAAGTGTGGCATTCGGAAGACTCCGTGCAAATGTCTGGAAGCGAAATGGAATCAAGCATGTCACCAAGCTGAAAGTCTACAAGACTGTGGTACTGCCAACCCTCATGTATGCATGTGAGACCTGGACAGTGTACCAGTGTCATGCAAAGAGACTTAACCATTTCCACTTAAGCTGCCATAACATTGACTTGCTGTACTTGCAACCGACAGTTTAGAGCTAGAATTGGCCTAGTCAGCCATCAAAGAACTCACCAACACACACGAACCTATTCAAGAAATAATGATGGTTTTTCTCATTAGTGAGAGACGAACGACCACACCTATTTATCCATTCTATTTAATGTATTCTATTCATGGACCGCCTAAGATTTAGCTTGTCGGAGAGGCACCGTTAAAGTCCCCAGAGAGCCTAAGAACAAGTATCTAGGAAATGCGGACAGATTGAGTCATATGGGAAGTGGATTCGGTCTGCCTTGACCTTCTCCAGTCTCTCAGATGAGATGGAACTTATGAACCAATGACATATAGAATGCTTCAAGCCTCATACACGCAATGGTTATAGGTTGATGTTTAAAATTATACCCTTGAGTAGTTTTAACTAAATGTTGTGAACTACTAAATAATTGTTGTGAATCTCAGCAGAAATGAGGGTGAGGTTAAGTGCCTGTAAAAACGGTTTAAGCCCCCCAGTAATTTTATATTACTGATCGTTCCAATGCGATACTTCTGTTGTGGTTCTAATTGTTTTGTGTTTTGGAGTGGAATTTTTGTGCGGTTTTCATATTTAGTTCAGTTCGGGTAACTGAGTGGCCGCCTATTGGGGAATAGCTGTTCACTCTGCTTACGATATGTTTTCTTGGTATAGTTTCTTAGTGTCATTTTAACTTTTTCCCACCCCTCGGCTTATGGAGTGGTAATTTCTTTCTGATTGCGCCATTTCCTGATCGTTGCATACTTGTACCTTCTTAAGTTAGTAGACGATCAGCTCAAATTCCTGTCCACTTGCATAGGCCTACACCTGACTACTATACGTTTTAACCCTCATACCCAGCAGGCAAATGACGTCAGAATGACGCATCGACGTTGATATGACGTCATTTTGACGGCATGTGCCCGCTGGGTAGGTAGACTAACAATATTATACTATTTAGGTTCCTAACTTTCCCGTGACCTCCTCCTAATACATGTATAATTTTGGGCTTTTTGTGAGCCTGCCAACACCTTTTACAATCATTGTAATTGGAGAAACTCCAAGTAAACTCAAAGTTATTCAATGTAATTAGAAATATTATTCAACACACCTGCCTAGCGAAAATAATGAAAAATTATATTTTAAGTATCTATTCATCAAAAGGAAAAATGTGTCCTTAACGAAACTCGAGACCGCGAGTGGTCAAATGTCGCAGTATGGCTGAGTAGTTTGAGAAGGATGGTTTCTTACGAGCCAAACTTGTTTAAATAGATACGGGAGATGTATGGGAAAGGTCGAGGAGTTTTGAACATTCTTTTTGTCTTTGCTGCACTAACTAAAATGCATTTGTAATGATGAGTTACAACAAAACTTAATAGTCATTATCATCACCAGTGTTCACACTAACTAGGTCCGATGCAAACTGGGAGGTACGACAAGGAAGGCTTTCATCAGGAAAACATATCCGTGCAATGAATACCCCCTTAAACCCCACTTTTATATAGTAAAACTGGGGTATGCAGGGATTTACCTATTTTTCTTATTTTTGCTCTAAAACATAGATTGTGGGTACTCGTTAGAACCGCCTCAGCGAGGCGGTTCTAACGTGTACCCACAATCTATGTTTTGAGCAAAAATAAGAAAAATATCAAAACTTTTCCAGTGAAAATTTTCACTTTCACAACAAGATTTTTTTCTCTATATTGCATGGGCGTGTTTTCGTAATGCAAAGGAATTCACGTGCGACATTTCTTCCGCAAGTCTTAAAAGACGGGCTGACGGGAGAATCGTCAAGATTGAATTTAAGCACAATTCTACATTTATCGCTGACCTTAAACAGCTTTAAGGTCGAATATTTAGATTTGCAAAGCAATTTTAAAATAAAAAGATAAAATTTCACAACGGAAAGAGCAGAACAAAAGTAGTATAACACAAACAAATAACAAGGTTTTTTGACACAATTGAAAAATTCGAATTTAAAAATGAAGCCCCTAACATGCAATGAAACGTCGTTATGTTTGTAAATTTAAAAGGATAAAACCGCAGACTGGAAAACCGCGAGCAAACAGCAATATGCGATTAATAAAATCTGATTGACACGGAGAATGCATGTTTTATTTGTCTTGGCAAACCATGCTACCTCTTAAGACACCATAGGAAAACTTTTGTAAAACAAAGAAAAATCTTGAAGGAACGCGTCATATACACAAGTTCGGTTTCAGTCTGGTGGCGTTTTCGATAGCTTCTTTCTTGACCGATTATCGTTGCAATTGTTGCATTTCAAAACGCGTTCAAAGGCTTGCTCGTGCCAGTATCATATGAAAATGAAATAATTTTATATTTAACACTTTAAAGTCCACTTGGCACGATATACTGTTGAAGTGTATTGTTTAACTATATTATTTTCCATTTTGGACTTTGGTCTTAATTAACACTGCATGTGACATAAAAAGTAAACTTGTTATTTGAGCCGCCCCATGGGAAAAGCAACAATCTGCATAGGCGAAAACAAAGGCGCAGATCAGCTTCGCGGTAACCGCGAAGCTGATCAGCGCCTTTGTTTTCGCTACTCGGATAGTACAATTCCTCTTCTACTTAAATCCGAAATTTCAAGCTTCTAGCTTTTTTCTGAGCTTGTACAGGACGGTTTGTGTCGGACCTGGTCGGAAACCCCGAAGACCGGTTTTCTTGCGTCGCGGCTCATATATTAATAAACATGTCTGATACATTATACTTCTAGGAAATACGAAAACTCGCCCCTGCAATATACGGATTCTTCCTAAGTTGTAAAAACTGAAAAATTTCAGTTGAAACACGAAATCATATTTTTCTTACTTTTTCCCCAAAACATTGATTGTGGGTACACGTTAGAACCCCTAGGCAATGCGGTTCTAACGAGTATCCACAATCTATGTTTTAGAGCAAAAATAAGAAATATAGGTATACCCCTGTATATCCCGCTTTTGCTATATAAAAGTGGGGTTTAAGGGGGTATATTACATGGGCATGTTATCATGATGGTAAAAACAAAGTACATTACCAGCACATGTTTTCTAGTTACGAAACGCGTTTATGAATATGTGCTAAATGATAAATTGGTACAAGTATGCAGATAAGCACAACGTATCCAAGCTATAGTTATCCAAATGGAAGAATGCCCAAGGTTGTCAATACCAAATATGTTTTTTCATGGTACCCAAGTCTTGTTTTCTTCACAACCAACGATATCAAACCACTTCCTTCTTTCTGTCAAATAGTTTCAATTTACGTGTTAATGAGTTGTTTGTCCAACAATTGGTCCAAATGCTTCACGGCACTTACAAGTCATATGATAACTCACACGCTTGTAAACAGAGCATGAGAACATTGTTCAGGGAATACATGAACTTTTACCATTGTCCTTTTTATCTAGGCACGGTTTCCTAAAATTGCAACAACTTTTGTTCTGGCTATATTTCAAAAATTAAATAAACACGAAGACAATGCTTTGCGCCATATTTAAAAGATTTAAAAATAGACACGAAGACAACGCTTTGCGCCGAACTCCGCATATATGTATATGGGTCATTATCAAAAAATGGAGCAATCCTTGTCCCTGATGTTTTTTTCGCAAGCGCGATGTCCGAGGTTTGCTTTTTCCATGTATAATATTATTATCCGCGGTGCTTTACTAGAACCACACGCGATTTCACGTTTCCGAGTATGTTATTTTGAAAAAAGTGATGCAAGAAGTGCTATTTTATCGATTTTTACCGTGTCCCAGGGTCAGGGTACATAGTTTTATTTGTTTCCATTGCAAAAGAAGCTTGACAGAAATCACATTTTCTGTGACCATCTATTGCATATAATGTTATTGAAGTCAAATTCAGAAAACATGTGATATATAAAGTACTATTTAAGAGTGGGGGCACATATATAGTGTTGTCCCTGGAAAACGTATCAGTGCTGTCCAATTATTGAAAATTGATTTTGACCAGAGCTACGAATCATTTTCTCAGATCAAAACAATCGCGTTTTGTAGACGACACCAAGCTGAAGAAGTAATGGTAAAAAAAACTTTTTAACAAATCGCATTACTCCGTTCCTATACCATAAAGAAATGTCAAAATTGGAGTGGGAATTTTACAAGCATCAGTCCTATCACGTGCATTTTGCCGCTTCTTGCAAATATCACATACATTTTAAAACCATGACTGAATTGCAACTTAGGAGCAGTTAGAATAGACATGCAAAGTTTTCATCCTTCATTCTGTTGTTAGTCATTAGAATTAAATTTCTGTGTGAAACTCAGTACTGTGACGGATCAGTGCTGTCACGGTCGTGACAGTAATGATGTGACAGCACTGAGTTGACTTCTGTCAGCAGGTGTGGATTCAGGTAATTTCCTAGGCTGACAAGAGTAAGGTCGCCTTTCACGAGAGGGTCTCAGCTACTAATGCCAGCAGCAACCAGAAGTGGACAATTCATATCGTTTTGAAAATCATTTGAGGTGTGTGTGGGTGATACAAAACTACAAATTAAAAATGCTTCGTCGACCACTGTATACAATTAGCCCCGGGGTGGTACTCCCATAATGATATGTAGACAGTTTGTGTTTGTCGCACGATAAATGCCCTTTTTGGTAGTCCATTCCAAATTAGATTACCCCTTTTCAGTAAAAAAAAGACATTTTAAGACCCCATTTCATACGGAAAAAATCGCATTTTTTGTTTAAAACGCCATCCCTTTCCTCGAGGGGTTTGAGGGGCAACTCGGGCTAATGCTGGTACGGATGTGCCATAAAACCTACCAAATGCATTCACCTCGAAAAAAGGAACCCGGTAATATACACACCAGGGGTCTCTGGTACATGAAAATACGAAAATTTGAACCTTCTCTGACGCATGTGTCTTTCAGTGTGTTTGTATGTTGCATACCATTACGAAAATGTGTTACCCAGATATTTTTTTAGCTTTAGAAAATGAAGAAAATATATATCTGAGCGTGTACACGTTAGAACCGCCTAGGGTCAAATTTAAGAAACAAAAAGAAGTAACATTGTATACCCCATTTTACCCTGTATACCTCACTTCATAAATGTGGGATTTAATGGGATATACGTGAAAGCAAATGTGCAGCTCAGCTGCAAGTTAACCTAAATTTGAGGCCCATCCAAGAGGGTATTAGCTCCAAGCTCACTAAAAGAAAAATGACCTTTCTCCCTAGCTCCCTAATAATCTTTTCCTTGCTCCTAGCTTCCTAAAACCAAGAGTGTTATCTTCTAGTAGTACCCAATTTCCTTCATTGTTTTCCAGTTTTCCCAAGCTCCCTGAAAACAAAATGGCCCTGGGGAGCGCGGTGGCGTAGTGGTAGAGCGTAGGACTCTGAATCGAGAGGTCCTGGGTACGATCCCCACATGCGTCACCGTGATGTGTCCTTGGGCAAGACACATTAACTCCCTACAGTACTGGCTAAACTCAGCAAGCGTTGGGCTTGTCCCGGCATGACTGAAAAATTGTTGACTGGGACGTTAAGCCCCAACACAGACACAAACAAACAAAATGGCCCTGCTACCCAGCTCCCTAAAACCCGTGATAGGGTCCCAAATTTAATGCGGTCTTTTGTCGTGATAATCCTGGTTGTCTCATACCTGGTCAAAAGCCAAAAAGACACTTTTTCTCATGCTGCAATTTAAAATGAATAGCGCTTCTACTGCGCTTTGTGTGTTACATCGCGTTTGGTTTGCGTGAAGCGAACGTGCTTTGTTAGAGCATTGTATCTACGCAAAGGTGTCCCTGGTTAGAGCGTCAGCTGAGGCTTCGTTGTTTGCGACCTTAAGTGAGTGACTGACCCGAAGCTCATCGGTAAATGATCAAAAATTAATCATTACCGCAAACATTGGAATGAAAAAGGCGAGATCGGATAATTATCAGTGCTGTCACGACATCAGTGCTGTCACGATATCAGTGCTGTCACGGTCATAATTATTTAAAATACTCAAAACGCATCATATAAAAGTAATTGCCTTTGGTATGTAATGATACCATACTGAAATAGTAAACGTTTAGCAGAACTAATTTTTGGTTTAATCCTACAAGATAATGTCTACAAAAATAAAGCGTTTCAGAAACAGAACAAATCACAGTATGTGCATTTTCATTGAAGATCTCTTCCGCGTTAATTCATTGAAAGTAATTAAAGTTTGTGTGAACTATTGTTCGTGACAAGTTATATATGCTCCCACTTACAGATTGGGAAAGTCTTATCAAATGAGCGTTTAACGCAAGAAAGTTTGTTCGTGACAGCACTGATATTTTTTCAAGGGTATACTTGGATTTTTAATTTTTTTTCAATGTGCAGGGCAGAGCTTAGCTAAGCCCAGCCTTGGATGATTTCATTGTTGAGAAAGGGTCCCGGAGCTGACAATGTATAATTGAAGTAAAGGTGACTATGCTTGTTGTCTTTGTGCTATACCTGTGTTTCACCTGAATGATTTCAAAATAGGTAAAGTGTATGGTAGACACACAAAAACATAAACATTTTGTTTCTAAAATATAACCATACAGCTACACTCAAATATTTCTATCAAGTTAGCCAATGCCTCTATTTTTGTCAACAACTCCTTGCTTTACTGATGGTACATGACTGCAGTAGAAGGTCAATAAAGTACCATTCAAAGAAATAAAGCGATTCGGAGAACCAGCTGATTTTACTTATTTTTCCTACAAGGTCAGCTCGGTCAAATTAGCAGCAAATTTGCTGCATCAAAAACGGTCAAGTTAGCAGCATTTTTTTCTGCAGCAAAATCGGTCATGTTACATGCAGCAGCAATTTGGCTACAGCAAAAGCAGTCAAGTTAATGGCAATTTTGCTTGCAGCGTTAGAATTAAATTTGCAGCAGCAAAATACAGTCAAGTTAGTAGAAATTTTGCTGCAGCGAAATTGGCCAAGTAAGCAGCTATTTTGCTACAGCGAAAAACAGTAAAGTAAGCAGCAATATAGCTTGCAGCGAACATTTTTGTCGCATTAATGCCACAATCACATCTTTTCGACGTCACCTACGAAAACAGTTCCATGTAAGTGGAAATGCTTGTCGACATTTTTTTATTATCTTATTCTTATTATTTTTTTTATTTTTTTTTCGTTTGGCTGTGATCACTATGTAGAAAATGATGATGAATGCTGCAACAGAACTTTTCTAGACCACATATTATAAAAGTCTGTTAGCTGTCTATAAAAACTGATGTTTTGCAGAATATCTGGCTTATTATAAGTGATAAAATAAAATTTATTTTTCCAATGTTATTTTTATACCAATACATAACTAGAAACTAATTTTCAGAATTTTCACTTGTTGATTTCTTGCTTTTGTCGTTTAAACTTAATACAAAAAATTAAGACAGAATAAAGGGGAGTACTTCGAATTGTTGTAACAGCCACAGGTACTGCCCATGCACGCATCCCATTCAATGAAATTTAAATAGGCAGATTAATTTAATCCAATAGTATACTGTTCAACAAAGTGAATGTTCGAAACCATGTAAATGAACTTTTCAATAAAGTGTAAAGTAACAGTTTCATTAAGCTTCAGTGTCATTATCAGACTCAGTTGATCCACCTGCCTCTGTATATTCACTATATCAGAGTCAATGCTTCAAAATACTTATAAATTTTCACAATCACATTCGATTTTTCTGGCAAAGTTTTAGGAGGCATTTCTTTTTTCTTCTAGGAAAATACAAAACAAGAGAATAAGTTTTACTCAGGCAAGAGATTAACAGTTATACCGGAATTATAAATGCATTTTTCGCACATAAGCCATGGCATTTTAAAACCAACATCATGGTATCCAATGTAAACTGTATTCTTCTGGACTTATCTGTTTCTACTTAGAACCCGTATGTCGCTTTGGAGCATTGCTGTTCCATGCGCACAGCTTTGAAGAAAACATACTGCTCCGAGTCTTGCGTTGGAACACAGGACAGTTCTTTGGTTTTACCTAACGTATTATTTCATGTGCATTTTAAATGCAGACTTAACCAACATGAGATAGAAAGAAGCATATTCCCCGGCTATTACATAAACAAATTTACTCCCATGTTCATTACAGCCAAATTGTCATGTAAAAACGTGCAAATTTCAAAAGAAACTTTTTAACCTCAAAGTGTAAAAAATGTTAAAAATATAGATTAGTTATGTATAAGATAACCATTCAAGATACATCATACCTCAAAGTGATTAGTTTTGTTGTTTTGAAGATATATAGCAAAACATCAGTTTTATAGACAGCTAACAGACTATACCAACGTTATGGAAAATGTTGCCGATTTTTACAGTTTCGTCTGGCTGTGAGTGCTATAGGAAACGAATACTTATGCCGCAAACAAGACTTTTTTATCCCACCCATAACATAGCTTAAGGACAAAAGTTCCCTGCCAACAGTAAAAGTTTCCATAGACTGCAGGGTAATAGGTGGGATATAAAACGTCTGTTTGTGATGACATTCATCATCGTTTCTTATAGACGTTGCGTCAGAAGTTGCCGTCATAGCGCTCATAGACAGACTTAAACGAAAAGGAGAGATTGAATTGTGCCGTAGTTCACCTTAGTGATTTGCTTATTCAGTGTAAGCTTCAAGATAGACGACGATACTCTGGAGCCTTCTGTATGAACAATAGAAAAAAGGTGGCAAAAAGTTTCGATGCAGCTAACTTGACCATTTATTTATTTATTTATTTATTTATTTATCTATCTATTTTGTTTCATTTTTTATTTTATTATTTTCATTTTTTGCTGCTGTTGCTGCTGCTGCAACAGATTTGCTGCTAAGTTGACTGAGCTGTAAGTAACACTTTACAGATCCGTACTGTGACTTCCCGAGTAAGAAGTTATTGCACTTTTTTCTGCTGCTTTCATTAGTAAAGTCAGTAATTTAAAGTAAGCCTGCATCATTTGATATTTGATTGTATCAGAATTAAAGTTTTAAACTTGAAAGGAAAAACAGAGAGTCATACAACAAGAATGTTTACCAGGCATTTACTAAGGGAATTTTCAATATGGTCATACATAAATAGTCGCATGCCAGTGAGATACTAGCTTACAGTACAGAATATTTTTCTGTGACAGTATGTGTTTACCCATCATTTTCAGTGCATGAGGTTAAATTTTGACACTGATTGGTTCAACAATAACAAGTGGGTCAAAGTAACAGTCCAAGTGAGAACTACCTATTTTTAAATGTAATGGTCAAGTTTGTCATTGTCAATCAAAACTTGACAGGCTCCGCCCTGCACATTGAAAAAACTCAGACTATACCATTCAATTAATTAATGCTGGTGCACTATTTGTTCAGTTAAACTCGGCATATTTTATTTCAATATTCTATATGATCCTGTTAATAAAACTATCCCATTAAAAAAGAAAAAATGGACAAATATTTTTTTTTTCATTTTGCCTTTCTGGATTGCTCCATTTTTTGATAATGACCCATATATGTCATATATAGAATAAATCTAATAGTATTGCAATACAAGTATGATCTGCCCAAAACCGGCGTTTACTTATCAACACTTAGTCTAGCTATTTTAAGTTTGTTTGGAAAACCAATGCGTGTTCATTTTATTATCGCGCGATGAAAACTAGAGGACTAATGGTCCTGTAAACGCTCACCTGAGATATGAGATATACACCAATAAAGTTGTTTGACTATTATGGTCATGGGCTACCTTGCCGTAAAATAGGTCAAGGTCATCACAGGGTTACAATTAGTCTACAATGCTGCATGCCAAGTTCTGTTGAAACTGGTCCACCGGTTCGGGAGAAGAAGATTTTTGAAGGATTAATTTACCATATATATGGACATGAAGGCCATTTTGGGCATGTGACCTGGATTATTTATGTACACATTGGTCCCCCCTTCCTAAAGATCCTCCATATCAAGATTGGCTTCGATTGGTTTCAGAGAAGAAGATGTTTGAATAACATACATGTATTTAGCTCCGGGGCAGGGGCAAACGATCCCCTAGGTTTTTTTTTTTTTTTTTTCATAAACATAAATATTCTGTCCATTTGCTCATTTGCAGCAAGTTTTCTTCAATTCAATGACATTTTCCCACTTTTCCTCATTCAAATGCATAGGTGACCTAAGTTGACCTTGCCGTAGAATAGGTCAAGGTCATCTCAAGTTCATGATTTATATGAATTTTGTAGAGCTCTTCACCCTAATGCTTCGTGCCAAGTTTCAAAGTCATAGGCTTCTGGTTCTGTAGAAAAAGATTTTTAAAAGTTTTTGCTATTTATAGCCATGGAGGCCATCTTGGTCAGGTGACCTAGACCATTTATATATACTTTTGTTCCCCCTTCTTAAAGGCTTCCTTCTGAAGGAGCTAAAATTGGTACCACTGTTTATTCAGTTAATGACCCCTACTGGTGCAATATGGTCCTTAGATCAAAGGACTGTCATAATGAGGTGATTATCACATCTCTGAAGGTCATGAAGAGGCCCCTGAAGAATCATACATGTACTTCCACTGTCTATTGAATTTATGGTCCAAGGTAACATGTGCAATGAAACTTCCTCTGCAATCAATATTGATTTTGCCTGTTTTGGCCCCTACTGTATTCTGAGTCATTGTCAGGGCACTAGGTTTTCTAATACCCTGTCCCTTATTTAATGACCCTCAATAGACATGGAATAGGTCTTTAAGGATGCTCCACATGAAGTCTGGCTTTAATTGGCCAAGTGGTTTTAGAGAAGAAGAACTTTGAATATTATGAGCCGCATCGTGAGAAAACCGGATTTTTGCCTATGCGAAAACAAAGGCGCAGATCAGCTTCGCGGTAACCGCGAAGCTGATCAGCGCCTTTGTTTTCGCTACTCGGATAGTACAATTCCTCTTCTACTTAAATCCGAAATTTCAAGCTTCTAGCTCTTTTCTGAGCTTGTACAGGCCGGTTTGTGTCGGACCTGGTCGGAAACCCCGAAGACCGGTTTTCTCGCGTCGCGGCTCTTACACACATATTGTCCCGGGGTGGGGGGGTGCAGATCAGTCCCTGGGGTCCAAATTTTTTCAGAAACATAAATCTTCAGTCCTTCAAGTTTTCCCTTCGAATGACATTTCGACAGTTTTCTCCCATTCAAATGCATGGGCGACCTATGTTCTTGTCGTAAAATAGGTCAAGGTCATCCCAGGGTCATGATTTATATAAACTTTGTACAGCTCCTGTCCCTGATGCCAAGTTTCAAAATCATAGGCCTTCTGGTTCTGGAGAAGAAGATTTTAAAAAGTTATTGCTATTTATAGCCATGGCGGTCATCTTGGTCATGTGACCTAGACCATTTATAATACAAACTTCCCTTCCCCCTTCCTAAGGATGCTCCACATGAAGTTTGGTTTTGATTGGTCAAGCGGTTTCAGAGGAGAAGATCTTTGAAATTGTGGACGACGGACGACGGACGGACGACGGATCATGGCCATCCTATAAGCTCACCTTTTGAGCCTTCGGCTCAGGTGAGCTAAAATGGGTTGTTTTGTGTGAAGTACATGTATGAGCTGCATTGGAAGGTTTGTGGTAGAATCCACGGGCTTGACTGTGTAAAGTATGCGGGTATCTCCCCACGTCCCGATTTTTAAACTCTCTTGAACCAGATTTGCCAGTGTGATGCTAAAACACAACAATAAATGTCTGTCAACAAAATTTGAATACCAAGAGGTCATTTTAAATATGGATGTGTTGACATTGAAGATTAAACTTAGGCCTAGTTGCTATCGAGAGGGCTTCACATGTATTTAAAATACCCGCAAATATTTATGGACAATATTTAAGGCCCACTTCACCTGAATAAATAAATAATTCAGAAATTATTATATATTTTGTAATTATTTGAACGGGTCAAATCCTTGGTCATCGTATATATGTCAGACACATTCCAAAATGACATTCGGGCTTGTGCAATGGGCGCGCGAATGTAGTTAACGACCAGAATAGACAGCCATAACTCGAAGACCATTCTAACAAAGCCAATACAGAAGCTATATACCACGGTATCCAGTATTACTCGGCAGCCCTCCCAGTCAGTAATTCTGTCTGCTTCAGCGATGTTTACTCTGAACTACCTCCTTTGGGGAAAGAGCTTCCTTCTTTGGTGATGACATAATTATCAGTTTGTATAAATACGCTATTTGTGTTTGCTATTGTTTCCTCATAAGAGTTTTTGGATTGAACTTCTGCGATGTTTTTTTTTTTTTTTTTTTTTTTTTTTTTTTTTTTTTTTTTTTTTTTTTTATCGTTTTCAACGTTTAATTAAACCAGGGGACCAATGGCCCTGATATCGCTCACCCGAGAATGGTCTTTGATAAATGACCTTTGGTCAAGGTGAAAAGTAAACTTGACCTCGAATTCTCGCATAACTATTGACAGTGTAAACTGTCCGTATCTACAAATTTACAAGCCACAGGCTACAAAACTTTCTAGAAAAGCCAGTGTTTTCACTTTTTCCTCACTGAAAAGCCTATGTAGTAGTATTTGACCTCGCTATCTAAAAGGTCAAGGTCAACCCAAGGTCATGATTTATACAAACTATGATGGGCCAGAGTCCCCATGCTACATTCCGAGTTTTATTGGAATTGGTCGACAGGTATCATAGAAGAAGATTTTAAGATTCTTACCATACATGTATAAGGGCATGGCAGCCATCTTGGTCAGGTAAGCGGGACCATTCATATCAACTTTGGTTCCACCTTCTTAAGAATAATACATATAAAATTCGGCTTCCATTGGTCTAGCAGTTTCTGAGAAAATTAAGTTTTTCATTTAATATGTAAATGACCCTTTGTCAAGGTCTAGAAATGACCTTGACCTTCAATACTCACACAACTTCATTAGCTATATAATATATGTTGTCTGCTTCTACCAACTTTAAGGTCACATGCTACAAAACGTCCTGAAAAAAAAATCCAATGTTTTCATTTGTCCCATTGAAAAGCCTATGTGATCAAAATTGACCTTGTCGTAAAATAGGTAAAGGTCAACCCAAGATCATGGTTAATTCAAACTGTGATGGGCCAGAGTTCCCGATGCTACACACATGCACATACCAAGATTCGTTGAAATCGGTCTATCGGTATAAGATTTTTACCAAATATGGGCATAGCGGCCATCTTGGTCATGTGACCTGGACCATGTATACAGGCTTTGGTTCCCCCTTCCTAGAAGTTTAGCGTTGATTGCTCAGCGGTTTGAGAGGAGAAGATGCTTGAACATTGTGGACGACAACAACAACGACGACGACGGAGCATGTGTTATCTATACGCTCACCTTGTGATCCTAACGGCTCAAATGAGCCAATAAAAACTGTCGGTGCTACTGTATTATATACAACTGTAAACGTGATAATTGACATCGACGATGACAGAAAGGTCACAGATTTCCGTTCTGCGGTAGGTATCTCTGTTTTCACTTTCTGTGGGTGAGCAATATTTTAATGCTTAATTAAAAGCACTCAAATAAGATATATACTTGCATTGTGTAACAGTTAATGCAATGACGCTCAAAACTAAGACGCGCGTGAGGCATATTCAAATTTAAAAATATGAATTCAAATCCACATAAAATGCTAATTTATAGAAATAGCGACCTTTTATATCCACAATTTAGTTGTGAAAGCATATTCTATCCTCAGTGAACTTTGCTTTTAACTTTTGAATTCTATATAACCGTAAGAAGAAACCTAAATATTCAAAGTAGTGCAAATATGTTGAATATTTTTAAATTGAATTTCATTTACGTACAGAGAAGTTAATATCAGCTCTTTCATGATAAATTCTGTTTCGGCATGAAACGAACAGTGTAGACTGGCATATCCATTGGCCACTGCGTATGTGGAATACTGGCCCTGGCCAACAAACTTGTCCATGCAATCTACAGCGATTTTTTCTGGTGAAAAAGATGAAGATTTTGTTGGAAAAATATTGATATTTTTCTTATTTTTGCTCAAAACATAGACTGTGGGTACACGTTAGAACCGCCTCGCCAAGGCGGTTCTAACGAGTATCCACAATCTATGTTTGAGCAAAAATAAGGAAAATAGGTATACCCCTACAAACCCCAGCTTTACTATATAAGAGTGAAGGGGGTATTCATTACACGGACATGATGAATGAGTCTACTCTGTACTTACAGAATATCTGTGATAATGTTACAATCTTTAGAGACTATAATGTACATGACCTGCCAAAATAAGCAAGTCCATGTTGGCAATACACCCAATTTCGAGAAAGACTGAAAAATTCAAACCAAGAAAATTGAAGATTCAAAAACAAATTCCGTGTTCCGACGGGATTCGAACCCAGGACTTTCCGGCTTACCCGGCTTACCAGAAAAGCAGAAAAAAATGACCCAATGTCGCTTCTCGCGCAGGCGCAGAATTTCAGTGATTTTACTTGTTAGATAATTATTGTTGCTGACCCCAACCTGTCAAGGCGATACATCGAGAGGAAGCCGTTTTATCAACTTTAAATAACCGATTTTTCCCCCATTTTCTAGAAAAGACTAGCAGTCGTATTTGACATTTAAAAATTAACGTGTTAACTGTCAAAATAATGCATAACAGATTATTAGCATTTAGCATTGTAAATGTTTCTGTAAATAGGTACATATTTTTTCGAAATTTGATTTCGAAATGGCAAAATAGATAAATGTCAAACAGGACATAAAAAATGTCAATTAAGTTTGAATAATGTAATTGATACGGAAATATCGATGCATAAAATGTGCATTTTCTTGTTAATGTGTATCCCAACAATGTAATTTTATGACAAAATATAATGTATGACCTGTAACATTTATTCACGAAAGGTTGCAGGAAATTGGACGAGGTTGTATTGTTTGACCTTACAAAGAATAGTTCCTAATCATGCAGTCCAATGTATAGGCGAGCGCCGTACCTGTGGGGTCAGTTGTATGCGTACTTCCGGGTAGGTGGGATGTAAAATATTTGTAAACAACCCATGGATAAAAGAGTCCGCCAGGTACGATCAGTGTTACTTACTTCTTTGTAGACAGTTGGTGTACATTTATATCTGTTTGTGCAGTATAAGTACGTCACATAAGCTTTAAACTGATATGAGAATTAGCTTGCACCACTTCGTAGAAACAGAGTAATTGATACGAATAAATTTAAAGGCCCGCTCAGACCACAACATATAAGCCAACGTATGAGCAGCATATGAAAAAATAGCCAGTACGTTGTTGTACGTTGTTATACGCTGTTCATTCTTTGTAAAAAATACGGAAAAGGCTCTCTCTGAACTTATACAAAGCGTGTGCTTAGCGCACGGAACGTGTGTCTAACGTATGAGTAGCGTATTCATAACGTATCCCTGGCGTTTCATGACTTATAACAGCGTATAACAGCGTATGCCCAGCGTTAGCATAGCGTTAGTGACTTATAAGGAGCGTATGTACAACGCGCGTCTGACGTATTCCAAACGTACGCACAGCGTGCTTCTAACGAACTCGACGTTCGTCAAAAAAAGGTGAGACAAACATATATTCAGTAAAAAGAAAAACAAATAAATAAATAAATAAATAAATAAATAAATAAATAAATAAATAAATAAATAAATAAATAAAAGGAAATAAAAATGACCAAAGAAATCTACACACCTGATTCTTCGGGTGCATTTTGTGGATTTCTTGTACCGTTTCTCAGAAGAATCATTTCCTATAATTAGGTTGAACCAAGTAGCTTATGAGGGGTCATGAGCTCTTGGGTAGAACTGAGTTTATATGCCAGTTAACAAAAGTTACAAAATCATCAATAATGACAAATGATTAACTGAAGCTGAAAACTTGCATGACTATACATGATTGTGCAATAGATCATCGTATTCGCTGTCTATTTTAGTGATTAAGCTACCATGCATACCAGAATCGAAACAAACAAATTGTCACTGTCAGTAATTTTGTTTGTCGTGAGTAGTAGAAATATATATATCATGATGGGTTACTTTTTTAGAGATTCATTTCAATCTTTTAACAGTAAGTCTCCCATAACAAGTTCTCAACAACTTTTCATTTCTCAAAAATGTAATCATTCGATATACTGACAATAGCCAGCATATTGTGGAATCTACCTGCTTGAATTTTCAGTTACCTTTGATATTCGATTTGGTAATTAGCATATTTTGAAAAGGTGACTTTAATATTCAACAATTCTTTGATATTTCATATGTCGCAATATTATATAGAGGGCCATTAAATATGAGCTTTGAAGGCAGCCAGTTCTTACAAAAAATGTTCTCTGGACAAGCGATAATTTAAAAGTGAATACAGTTTAGACATACGCCCAATTGTGCAGTTGTTTTCGGTCGAGTATATTATTTTGATGCTTCTGTGTGGCTATTTAATCCTGAACACAGTCCTTGTTCCTTCCGTTTTTATGTATAAAATCCCGAATGCTGACCAATGCGCTAGGCGTAAGTTGCGCATACGCTGAGTACGTTCTTCGCACGTTTAACATACGCTGCATACGCTCCAAGTACGCTGCTCGTAGATTGGTAATACGTTATGCATACGCTTCTCATGCGTTAAACAAAAAAACCCAGGTGGGCTTTAGCGTATGACAACGTATGCGAACGTATGAGTAACTTACAGGTAACGTTCATGAACTTATGCATAACGTGTTCGTTGCGTACGCCTAACTTATGAGTAACGTATTATTAGTAGGTTGGCATACGTTGGAAATTTTGTGCATGCACAAAATTTCTTGGCGTATACGACGTACGACAACGTATGACAGCGTACTGTAGCGTACCCGTAACTTATGCAAAACTTATGCCGAACGTATGCAACGTACACCAACGTATGGACAAAACATCTCATACGTCGGCATACGTTGGCGCTATACGCTGTGGTGTGAGCACCCCTTAATCAAAGCTTTGTACCTTACCTGTTCTGTCATACGACATCATAAAATGACAAGTTTCGAGTAATTCTGTTTAACCTGTAGAAATTTTGATGATGTCTGACCTCCGCAGTAACCGAATAATGATCTATACCAACTTAAATTAAGATGGGTTGCCACATGGCCGATTTTTTCGGGTATAACGGTTGTGTCTGCGACAGGGACATTTCTTCCGGAGGGGCTCGATATAAGCTGTTAAGTTCCGTCCATAAAATGGTTGTATATACTAATCGCACCGGCCTTATATCGGGCTTATACAGGTAAAGCATAGAGAATTAAGTACTTCCATTCTCATAAATTAATGCTTTTACAGGTCCGTTTCATAAATAACTACTTCTTGTTCCTGTACCGCTTGCACGTCAACATGCATACCGATGTTTTAGGTAGCTGAATGGTTAACCTGTTTGGAAAGAGCAGCTACATCAGTGTTCTCTTTGTATTGTTACCTTCGTGATTTTGACTTCCCCAACTCAGACTTTCGGACAGGGTGTATTTCGTTCCAATGTCCCATTACGAAAACTTACCCATTACGAAAATTTGCCCAAGAGATTTTTTTTTCTGGAGAAAACATTGAAAATTTCATTGGAAAAATTTTGATTCTTTTAATATTCTTGCTCAAAACATAGATTGTGGGTAGACGTTAGAACCGCTTCGGTGAGGCGGTTCTAACGAGTTCCCAAAATCTATGTTAGAAAAATAGGTATATTCCTGCAAACCCCAGTTTTGCTATATAAAAGTGGGGTACGAGGGGGTATACTTTTCTTGGACATGTTTTCCTGATATCCATCTATTCTTGTGATTAGGCTTCATCTCATATGATATGCATTATGCAAATCGTTTTCGAAAGGGAATGGAAAGAAAATAGAAGAAATGTGTCTGTTTTAACTTGTATTTCATGTTCAAATGCGATCTCTTATGAACAACGGTAACAAGCAAACATGCATGGAATCATTCATATACAAAAATAAATGGTCATAAACTGTGCACATTTCATATAAAACTATATCACATATTCTCTGGAATTATTCTTTATCTCTCATATCTCACTCTCACAAATCTTCAATCCATTTCGCATGATAAGACTATTAGTTCTGTTTTATTTGCATACAATTATGGTACATTTTAGCAAGTGTATGGAAGACGAAACTTGTCATCAGTATTAAGTAAATTTCAGTTGCAAAACATTCACTTTCGTACCTAATCGATAAAAATGATGAAGATAAGCTCTTTCTTGCGCGAAGCAGAGAGATGACTGTGACACATAAGCAAAAGCGACAAAAAACAGACGAGTTCGATTCAGTTTGAACTAAAAGTAAACCCGACTAAAACAGTCACAGGGACTAGCTACAGACTTAGAGCAGATACTTAATACCAGTATGCTTATGTACCTTGACATAGAAAGTTGCTAATAAAACAAGGCCTTTGCTTTGGCTGGCCTGCATCTTTATTTTTCGAACGAGCAAACCTTGACATTTATAACGATGCACATATACAATTGGCCAGTTTGCTCTCACCTCGCACCTCAAGCCTATTAGCGATGAACTGTTTTTGACATACATAAAAGGAGTGTTTATTTCTATCGACGTGCTGAGATAAACGGGTAAAAATCAAGATACCCGTCATTTTCCATTCATATTCTATCACTTCGTACGTTTCACTGCCCTCAAACCCAAATTACTTTAATAAATATACAAGGTTCGGTAGTTTCTTTTGATCGTTCACTAGATATGAAACGCTATCTAAAACTCATTCATAATTCAATACATTTTACGTGGGTCAAAATTGTTCATTCAGTAATATAGCTCATAAAATTTGCACCGAAGACCTGTTTGCAAATAATCTGATTTAAAAGTTTTATTTTTCTCCCTAATGGGTATATTCATATTTCTTAAAAATGAAACAAAAACGAAAACGTGATACAACTGCGACCTTATCAACCTTTTCTTCTATTTTCTTTAACCTTCATATTATTTTCCGATAAATTCAGATAAAAAGTGCATTAATAATAAAAAGCCTCTTTCAAAAACACGTTTTATTTGATAAATCATCGGAATGGTTGCCAAATGCCTTAGTGTTCGAGTATTATATAACCTCTTAATTCTGAATTTCGTTCAGAAAAATATGTTATGTGTTTGCTTCCTAAGTGGAAAAGAAGTAATGGAATGCTCAACTGTTAATTAAAAAAATAATAATAATAAAAAAGATTGAGTACCAATAGCATTTAACCTTGGCGTACTCCCATTTTATTATTTGAATTCTGCCTTTTTGTATAAAGATATTCTGAGGCTTCCAATACTATGATTCCCTGACCGATAGCCCACAACAATGTCTCTTTTACTACTCGTAAACCAAAGCAGTACTTAAATCGTTGTTCGTTACGCTTCATTGTGTTTAATAAGTGATCAGATTTTAGAATTAGGCATTACTCTGTCCCACAAGACCATTTCTTCACCTTTTCATGACCTATACGAGGTACAAAGTTCGCCATTTCAACACTTGCTTAATCTGATTTTGATATCGAAGGCCTTAAAAAGGTTGGCAAATAATGACTCATTCAAAAAATCTTTTTAGTCCTAACTACGTATACTGATATAATCTGATACTCATCTTTTGATTTTATCTTTTTATCTTTAAGCTAATTAGGGCTTATTCCTCTTTCCCATGCCTATTTATTACATTCAATGATGTTTCAAAAACGTATTGCATTAAAACAATGCATTCCATACAATCGTCATTAAGATTTGTGTAAACAAAGTTCGATATTATTTATTATATCAAGTAAACAATTTACATTTAAGTTATCATTCAGACTTTTGTTCATTATATTTATTGGTTATAGTATTTCATTTATGTACTTTGCTTGTCGACTGTTTCAAAGCCGCTTCGTCACTGTGAGCACCAACTAAGTTTGAAACACATTGATACTTGCCAACCCCCAAATACATTAGGGGATATCGAATACCCACTACCAGTTAATGTGCGTATTTCAACAACAGACTCTGTTGCGGTTGGAGTTTAGTGTTTTGAAAAAAAAAGTGCATGTATAAACAGTGAGGAAGTTTTAGACAAAGTCATTTAACAATTTGCCTACGTCGTGAAAAGCACCATTGTTATTTTAAACATAGATACATAGTCTTAAGAACACTTACAGAGGACAAGAATTATATAAGTCACGACAGTGAACTAAAACAGGGTTTCTAAAGAGCATGATAAACAAGGAATGTTTGAAATGCATCATATTTTTTAAACAGAAATGAGAGTGAAAATGGTGATGCGTCAACATTGACATATCTATTTTAGTCTGTAAATCATCGTGTTTGTTCTTTTTATGACTCATGTGTTACGGATCGGTTTAGACTTTCACTTTCTCTCCAATATTTCTCGCACTGAAAGACATCGTAATAATTTACATATATTCAATCATTTGTACAATTATCAGAATAAAACAATGTGCAAATTTGTTTATGATTCATAGATCATTTTGGCCACCTTATCATACTAAAGTCGTCTATATATTCACTAGCTCATCCGTCGAGATGACTCAAACGAACACATACAACAAAGATTTTGATGAAAGAAAGCTTGCGATCTCTTTCTTGTTCATACCCAAATAAGCACTTTGTCTATTCCATTGATTTATATCTTTGCAATCATAATGCGTTGAAATGATATCAAACACAATAAATCATATATTGCTTTTCCCCGGAACGCAGTAAAGCAGCACAGTGACAGAAGACCAGCTTAGGAACACATCTGATCATAATATCCATTATAATCCGTTCCATTTATATCGCAAATGAAGGGACGCTCAAGAGTAATCTAGTGCGAAATAGTCGAAAAGGAATTGATATCAAGTGTGTTTCCTAGCTGGTCGACTGTCGATGTGTCAATCTTGCAGCTTGCACGAAGTTCACTTTGAGCATTTCTAAATTTCCACACGGCTAAAGCATTTTTACAGACTTGTGCGTCATAGCTAGCAAGCACGTGTGGTCCGCGCGCTATCGGACTGTATATTTCACAGAACACAGTCAGGAGTGTTTGTTTTATCGCTATAAGAAGCAACATAATCTTTTCCAGCCTCCCTTTTTCACACTACAGTCTGAGAGGGGACGTATAGGAAACACAAGTTGTCCTTTCTTTTCTGTCTTTTTGTTCTTTTTTGATTTCCGTAAGCTTTTATTCCTCTTCATACTTTTGGAAACACCAATGTCTAAGGCAGCGAGAATCGCTGAATCGAACACTTCTTTTAAGTTTTTCTGTGTCAGTGCGGAACACTCTATATAATTCACTGCTCCAATGTCATCCGCTAATTTCCTCGCTTCTGCTTCCGTGACCGGTTTTTCGTTGTAGTGAGCGAGTTCGATTAAAACTTTAACGTCATTTCGTAGATCACACTGCGTTCCGATAAGAATGATAGGGGCTTTGGGGCAATGAGTTCTGATTTCAGGGACCCATTTGTCGACGACGTTGTGGAAAGATGTCGGGGACATAACACTGAAGCACAGCATGAAGACGTGGGTTTCTGGATAACACAGCGGGCGTAGGGAATCAAAGTCATCCTGGAAAGATAAAGAAAACAATTTTTATTATTTAGAAAACAAGATATCATGAGAATGGTACAGTATATAATAAAGTGTATCAGACTTATCATATAGATTTCTGAATATATGAGACATATTAAAACGATTTCTTAACAGAAGGTGCATGTCTAGACTAAATGAGCCGCATCGTGAGAAAACCGGATTTTTGCCTAGACGAAAACAAAGGCGCAGATCAGCTTCGCGGTAACCGCGAAGCTGATCAGCGCCTTTGTTTTCGCTACTCGGATAGTACAATTCCTCTTCTACTTAAATCCGAAATTTCAAGCTTCTAGCTCTTTTCTGAGCTTGTACAAGCCGGTTTGTGTCGGACCTGGTCGGAAACCCCGAAGACCGGTTTTCTCGCGTCGAGGCTCAAATGGAATCAATAAGTATCAAGAGAATGACCTTTAAACATCACAATGAAGTTGAACGCTAAAACCATCATCTTGATATAGATATAAAACATTCACCTGTACATGGGTATATATGTATATGCATTAAAGAAGAAAATGAACTAATAACTTATTGCAGACAGTGATTCTTTCAAAGTGATTAGTCTGACTTTATATAATGTCATCAATGGCTACGTTCAGGCTTTGATTGCAACAATGGAAAGTCCAAAAGTGGTCAGACCGTTGAGACAAATGCAAAGGAGCCTTTCGGAACAGGCTAACAAAGCAACAGAGTACAACTGTGTTTTATCTAAACTCAACCGAGATACAAATAATAATAATGACCCAATGGCCGAACTACTTGAGGATTTCAAGCGATGAAAAACAGCAGGTTATAAGGAAGGGTTCAAAAGAATCTATAGACACTACAACTGCATATACTAAGCCGTGTGAAAAGGCTAAAGACGAAAACAGTCACGCCCTTTAGATCAAAGACGGAAGCTCGATTTGCACTGTTAGTGTGAAACGATCTAATTTAATAGGCGTTTTACCTACATGAATGGTCGGTGTAAATGGAAATCAAATCCCAATCTGTTGGTGAATACCTATTCAAGTTTCTCCCTCAAATTAAAATAATTAAACGTTATTTTCTGTGATTTTAATAGCGGTTTACCACTAAGGTTACCCGAAACAGCGCAAAAGAGACAGATTTATGACTGAGTCTTGAGGTCAAAAATTCACTGCTGTACATTCAGTGTAGTCACAAACATGAAATCCAAAAGAAGTAAACAACTTCAATGCGGATGCAGGACATGGTTTTGTCTTTGTTTTAGATGTTTTCTGAAGATCTTAATCTGAGTGACCAAAAAACCTGTTAAACTTATCTAAAGTACAAGCTACATACAATGGGTATCCAAAACTAACCCACAAGTTTATTTCTTTCTCTTGTTCTCGACTGGTGTAGGGAATGATAACTTAGATCGACACGCAAAAGTCACATCCAAAGTGTTGTCAAGATTTCGAAACCACGTGTAAAGGAATGCGAAAATTTTGACTTTAAACAAACGTTCTTGTTTATAAATTACTTAACAACACGAAATGCAAATTACGGTCACATGGTTTTGCACAATTCAGTGTTGTAAAAACGAGGTTACAAGGCTAAAGACACTTTTATAATCTGACTCAAAAGAAATGAATCCTTGTACAAAAGAAATCACTGTATATTCAAAGTATTTTCCAACAACCCGAATAGAATAGATACTTGTTAGTGTGGGCTGAATAGATAAAGTAGCATAATAAGGCTTATTTTGACACTGAAGGGCACTTAGAAAAGTATTTCCTTGCACGAAGTAGGCAAATTTAAGGTCTTTAAAATAGAGATAATAGTCTAATCAACACTCGTATTTAAATACATGTCCTTGTCAGGCTTATGAGAAAGGTGGGACTCATTCACATACAATTCATTCATATATAATTCTTTCTGAAATTTGTTTGCTCAAGGTTTTATATGACCTAATATTTGGTCGTGGGCTTTGAATAGCTGTACATCGTTAGCAAGGCTATGGTTGTTTACTGTATTACACCTTGGTGATTTATATGCAATTCGTACCTTTGAGGAAACCCTCAACACGTTTATGTGCATTTTAACGAGGTTTGTTACAGCATTAAGAGGATAAGTTTTGGCCCGCTTTAAACTTTAACCGAGTTTGAATAATAAAGACGACGCTGCATTTCATTATCCAGCAGTTTCATAAAACTTTGGCCTGCAATCGTATCAAAAGTTTAACAATGCTTGAGGATTATAGCAAACTAATATTAAACTTTAGACATGCCTCTAAATAAAACTTGTACTTTATTCAATAAAGAATTAAAGTTTTAATGTTCACTTCAAAGACATAGACCGCCGAAATATGGCTGCGTTTAAAACTTCACATATTTTCTTAAGTATGTGTGAATAATTAGCATTGCATGCCTGGATTTATTCATTTGACTTTCGACCACTGAAAGGATTAACTGGGTACCAGACTTTCAGTATTAGGCATACTTTGTTCAAAAGATCGAGCGCTAGCTTTTGTATTAGAACATTTTATCTTATTAGATCGTAAGACCTTGATATTTTTGGTATTAAAAGATCACGCGTTTCAAAATCTTCTAATGACTTTGTTTCAATATTCCACATTACTTCCAGTTCGCTGAAAGCACAGGTGCTATCTTCTACCTTCTGATTGTCGTTATTCTTTGGCCTTTAAACAAATATGAGCCGCGACGCGAGAAAACCGGTCTTCGGGATTTCCGACCAGGTCCGACACAAACCGGGCTGTACAGACACAGAAGCGGGCTAGAAGCTTGAAATTTCGGATATAAGAAGAAGAGGAAATGTACTATCCGTGTAGCGAAAACAAAGGCGCTGATCAGCTTCGCAGTTACTGCGAAGCTGATCTGCGCCTTTGTTTTCGCCTAGGCAAAAATCCGGTTTTCTCACGATGCGGCTCAAATATTATATGATTCAATAAAAGTGTAATTCATTTCAAACTCGATACCGAAACAGATATGCAAAAATGAAATTGAGCCTTCCAATCTACCATGGCCCAGAAATGTGCATACATTGTTTTATTCAACCTTGTCATGTTGGCATTTTAATAACGTTTTGGCCTATATTTAACGGTATATGTATTAATAATGCATTTGTCAAAGTCTTTCGCTAGCTTGTCAGATGTTTTATCTAGGTCATGTGAAATTTTACCTACAATGGACAAATGCTTTAATCATTTCAGACAGGGTTAAAATTTTCATCGTTTTCTTGATTAATCCATGTATAATATGCTCGAAACCACACCCATATTTATAAACTGACATTTGCATTTCCTCCACCTCAATTCAATGATATACTTTTGCCCGGAATAAAAGCTTCATTGAGGAAAAGAATCTCTGGTGCACATTTATCACACATGAGGCAATTCGTTTTATCAATGAAGGAACCACCTTTTTATTAACCAATCCTAGTTACTTCTGTTTTAAGATAAAACAGTTCGATTAAGTCATCAATTTCAATATAAAGTGACAGCTACTACTAGGTGATTTAAAAGAGGTGTATCAATTTAAATCAAGAAATCTAGAAGTTATGAACACATTTGAACAGTTTTGAATTTTGAACTAAAGGTATGCCCCAAATGCAAAAGCAAAATGAAATTTTTGACGAAAACAATATTCTCTGATTATAAATCTTATTCTAACTCAAATATTCTTGGCAATGTTTCACATAAGATCCTTTAATTAATTATGTAATTATATACCATTTATCCTGTAACATTCAAATGATTACTGCGGATTACACCCCGGCAGTATCAAAGAAGCAAGCCCCACCATTCTAGAGACGTAGTTGACAATATCAGAAACCTATTTTGACATATTCCGGTATAACAATTTTCCCATCGTGGTTAACCAAATATGACTCATTTTAGCGATGATCCATCTCAATTATTCAAATTTGTTACAAATAAGACTGCGAACGAAGCAAAACAGTAATTATGTAAAGTAGATTTGTATGTGTTGATATTATGGTTTATATCTCATTCAATGTTTCGCAGTAGTCAAGCAAAGTTGTGTATAAGTGATACCCATGAATAAGAAGGTAGATACATCTATACCCATTGACTGATTCTATTTAAAGGCTGCAAATATCAAGACAGAGGAAATAGATGCAAGGGATAATTTGATGAACCCAAAATTAAACGAAGGTTGCAAGACACACAAATGCAAGTAGAGCTTAAGAAAACTATTGAACAAGTCTAAAAAATGAACGTCATCAATTAGGTGGGTTAAAAATCAGAGAGTAGATTTATAAAGTTTTAGACTTGAATAAATAGACGCAAATCAAAATCACCTAGATTTAGAACCCCCAGACTGGAAAATTAAGGATACATAATATTGACAATCTGGCAAATCACAATATGTATGTCAACATTATTCACGTTTTTTCATAAAATATAACAATGTGCCTTCTCCTGTGGATAATATAACAAATTCAACACTTAGTGTTGAACAATGACTCGATCTGATTAAAACTTTTTATCAGCAAGACATTTTAATTTAAGTTTCAGATTTCCGTAACATAATTAAAAGCTCGATATTATTTTGAATAATAGCGATGGCACCATCTGACCCCATGAAATATTCTTGAAGTTAAGATCAGTTTTAATTGTTATTTGTTCAAGAATTTTCTTAACCCCTGGATCGAATCCCTACGGAGTTTTACCAAATATAACTGAAGTACCTGTAACATTTGATGAACTCTATTAAAGAAGATATAAAATATAATCAAACTATATGAATAAATAAATCATATAGAAGATCTTCCAAGACGTTTAAATGAGTTGTTGTGGTTTAGATAATAATCCACTGCAGCGCTGCAGGGTGCTACACACAGACAAATTAATAAATTCCATAAAGACTTCGTCTGAATCAGACAAGATTCTTCCAAACTTTTGCTTTTATCAAACTTGCGCACCGAAAAAGCTTCAGTTTGGACAAAGTGTGCATGCGTTTTGTTCAAAGCGATGAGTGTCTCTAAAATACTCGTGGGATATGCTAACTTGTCATGAAGTTTGTGTGTCAATTTTATAGCTTTTATCATTGATGTCGCTGCAGTTTCCAAACAATTAACCACAAAATATTCGAACACTCGACCTGATAGGGCTACAGAGGTGACTGAATGTAAAAGGGTGTCCACATAACTGCGTACATCGAGGGTGAAATCAACCAGACCAGAAAGCCATAAACCCGAACTATCAGAAGACACCAGTGAAATAAACCACCAGGGTAATGTAAATGATATTCAAAGATACCATTGTGATCCGAAAGACATCGGTGATTAAAACTTTCTTGAAAGTGAACATCAAGTCAAATGAAGTCTTATGACGGCATATAAATTAGTTATCCGAGAACATGTTATGGCGAAAAAAGGGAATCATGTCTACATGCCAATTGGATCAGAAAAGTTCGAAAAAAAGGTGACAATAAGGTCGTACACTACAATATTTCTTCATATTGTGATAGTAATTTCGCATACACGACAAGCAAAAGGACTTGAGCCGAGTAACCACTTTCTCTGGCCTACTGCACTTTGTAGTAACGAAAAGACCGACCGAGTTAGAATGGAAAGACACAGAGACGCTGAGATACCTATATAAAGAGATGACATCGAAATAGGGGCAATACTTGGCGACATCAATATAACATCCGATACATTTATCCTCTATCATTAATGAGCCGCGACGCGAGAAAACCGGTCTTCGGGATTTCCGACCAGGTCCAACATAAACCGGCCTGTACAAGCTCAGAAAAGAGCTAGAAGCTTGAAATTTCGGATTTAAGTAGAAGAGGAATTGTACTATCCGAGTAGCGAAAACAAAGGCGCTGATCAGCTTCGCGGTTACCGCGAAGCTGATCTGCGCTAGCGAAAACAAAGGCGCTGATCAGCTTCGCGGTTACCGCGAAGCTGATCTGCGCCTTTGTTTTCGCATAGGCAATAATCCCGTTTTCTCACGATGCGGCTCAATTTTGTAGTCAACTATAGATTAAGTTACATGCACTATACAGGATGGTATAAAATCACGTGATACTATAATTTGGGATGGTTTAAAACAATTAAAGGAACCTAATGAACCCTTTGTGGATGGTTAGTTTGAAAAACGTTTATCATTTTAAACTTATATTGACTCTAATAAAATTTGATCGATTATCTTATCTCGAAATGTTATAATAAATAGGTTTGTATTAAAGGTCGTTTAACTCCTGTTGTTTAAAACTGATAAACAAACGCGTGAATCTATATAAAATTTTAGGATTCTCTAAAACGACCAATTAAGCAAACTGAGGTGGATTGAACATTGATCAATTTCAGTTTGATCTGTGGGTGATTCAGACAATGCCTCGAATATTTGCCTGGTGGTCTGTAGGTGTTTGTTCAGACGCAGTAGCAGTTGTAAGAACTTTTATAATGTCGCTGTCTTTCTTATTTGCGTTTGCCAATACATTACGCTTCGGGGTTCATTCTTCAACCTGAGCTTCATTCTAGAGTATTGTAGATTTAACCATTTGGTCTATGGAGGATTCATCACATGATTTCTTTGAAAATGAAAGTTGTTTCTTACCTGTCCCGCGGTATCACATAACTGGAGACGGACTGGTCTGTTGTCTACCGTTACCACAACTGAAAATAGACAAAAAATATCTTAGTTACGCGTACCGTCAAATCAACATATGTATTTAGTATCCTTTCAGTGTAGTCAGGGCAGTCATATATTAATTTGCACAATCCACATCTCTCTCTCTCTCTCTCTCTCTCTCTCTCTCTCTCTCTCTCTCTCTCTCTCTCTGTGTGTGTGTGTGTGTGTGTGTGTGTGTGTGTGTGTGTGTGTGTGTGTGTGTGTGTGTATTTACATGAATCGATTAAACTGACTCACTTGCACGACATATGACGGCTGAATCTAATTATAGGGTTATATGGGAATGTATATCGTCATTTAGTTTAGAGAACTGAGAGTATTACTTTCTGAAAGATTGTTTTATGCAGTGCTTACGATTCATTTCTTTTGAATCACCTAGTGCTGATCTCAGTCGATCTACTTCTGCTTGGCACAGTCATTGGTCATTTTCGAACGTTCGCCAAATCACACGGAAAAGTTGACCCCATATTTTAACGTGAGGGACATCAAACTAAGTGTTGACATCTTCAACAAAGGCAATTACAGACACATCTGTGTTGTTGTTAATGTCATCGAATGTTGATTGATCACTTTCTTAGTCCGGTCAGTCCTTTGATACCTTGGTGATTTTGGTGATTATGCTGTCTACATGCCAGCTGCGATGAGACAACATCTGATCTTTGTGCAAGGTGTAGACCAAGATAAGCCTTGACACTTTTGGGTATTTTCAACAGAAATTCGTAATCCAAATCGGGACATCCACCAGGTTCTCTGTTTGTGTTGTATTGAAAAGTGGTGTGTATTTTGCAAAAATCGTAGCTGAATAACATATGCTTGAGACATCTAGTCATTCGGCACCTTCTTTCAGGCTACGGCACATTTGACACAATGTGAGCCGTCTCGTGGGAAAACCAACAATCTGCATAGGCGAAATCAAAGACGCGGTTACTCAGCGCCTTTGTTTTCGCTACTCGGATAGTACAATTCCTCTCCTACGTAAATCCGAAATTTCAAGCTTCTAGCTCTTTTCTGTGCTTGTACAGGCCGGTTTGTGTCGGACCTGTTCGGAAACCACATTGTTGGTTTTCCCACGAGGCAGCTCATGTTTTGCCGCATAAGATGATTGAAATTGGTTCTTTATGGCCTAAGGAGGGGATGTGTTTAGTATGTTCTTATTGTGTATTGAAAGCAAGTGTACGTATGGATGACCTTCTCGGATAATTCAGAGACATTTGCGTCCACTTCGTCTAGAGCAGTATTCTGAACTTTTGTCCCCAGTAAAACTACATCTACATCAGAGTCAGTTTCGCTTTCAGTTCAACCAACAAATTGATAACTATCAGCTGACAGGTGTATTATTTTACTTTCGTTAAGTACCTTTCGGTGACATGTTTTGGTCTGCGGTTTCTCTGTTTATGGTCCAAAATCCAAAACGTGAAACCACAATATCCTAGATACCGGGAAAACCATCATCTCAAATTACATTTGAACGGCAAGAAACATGTATAACTAATTTAGAGGAACATTTAAGGTCTAATTTAGCTTCGTTTTGTTGTTTGTAATTTACTGTAGTATTATCACTTTGATTTTTATTGACTTCGCCATATGCGATGTTTTCATTCATAGAATTAAATGCAATTTTGCCTTCTCAGTTATTTCTTCATTTTGACGTCATTACCTGATAACTTCGGTGAAATATGCTAAATTAATCACACCACGGACCAAAATAATATAGTTTGGATATATGGATATAGTGACCCGAAAGATAAATGAGCATTTCATTGCGGTCGCGGCGCCGCTTTGAAGTTTAGTGCTTGCTCGTAATCGCCGCTGCATTAGCCTGCCATATTTGGACATTTGGTAAGATATGGCCATTATTACATGTCAGTTTATGTTTGACTAGAAATATGGGTCACATTTGTATGAACAATGCGTTATTCACAGCTGATAACACGGTCAAAGTACACACATGCATGCAACAGTCTGACCTGATATGAACCAACTCATGGTGATACATGTACGTAACAGCTGATCGTAATTGCGTATATATGTATTACAGATCTACATGCATAATCAAAATTGCTTTGGATTCAGTATTTCTTGACACCTTCTCACAAAAATGCCTCGCAGAAAACAGGGCAATACATCGAACAAACAATTTGCACTGTATGCCGTCCGCGTTGCAGTTTTTACCTGTTTGATTTTAAGATAAAAAATGGTAGACGGATGTTTAGAGTTTTTGCTGATGTTGACTTGTCTACGCACTAGGAAACCTTTGAGGTTTCAAAACTAAAAAGATAACATACATTTAGATGACAGCGGTTAGCGTCGTACATCAAGAGAGATACATTTACCTTGTAAATATTAAGTGTTACAATGTACATTAGTTGTTATTATACAATATTGTATGTTCTGACAACAAAATGGCTACCGATTACGGGAAACTGCGTAATTTCACGAGATTTATGACAGGTTTTGAACAAGGAAAACAAATTGTTTGCTTCGATAAGGAAATCTATGCGATTGATCCTTAAACATTACAATAGGCTACATGTAAATAAACATACAAAAAGAACAGTACTTTCCTTAAGGACATACTGGAAGGACCTTGCTTGTAATTTTTATGTTTCTAGTTTATATTACTAGTTCCGTCACGTGCATTGTTTTGCATTTCGTTTTAAACAACAGTTCTGCTTTCGACAGAACCAAAACTAACAGAAAACGTGACATTGTACACGTAAAAGGTGTACGTGTTCCTCATTTGGTCAAATTGTTTTGACGTCTGAGTAGAGTAAATGACATTGGCGTATTTGTGTTTCTGACAGCGATTCCATGTGCTGTGACATGCACTTTACATGTGAAAATTCAAATCATTCGAACTTGCTTCCTTTATATCTGCTCTGTGATATGATATTGTTGTTATGTAAGTGAAAGTTATCGCACAGATTCACTTAACCTTCAATTAATGGTGGTTTACTAACCGTTTTATCTAGTTATAAGATGGAATGCAATAAATGCTAAATGTGGAATCCTAGTAAATGGGCCATAAAAATGTCAAAATCAGTTGCCAATTTATGTGGATCTCGACGAATTTCACGAGATTCTCTTGCGTATAACTAACCTAAGACCCGTAGGGTCATGTAAAATGTCACTACAAACCATACTATGTACATGCTTTTATGGCTTCTTTTGCTGCTACTCATGTTGATACAATAACAAGAGCAACATGAGTAATTTTGCTAATTTTCTTTTCAAACATGTTATTTTTCAAAACAGTATCAATCACGATAGACTTTCTATCTTCTTGTGCCATAGGAGTGTAGTTGTTGCTAGTAGCACTCCCTGTAGCTTAAAACTTAAGCTCGGACAAGAGCTCTATGCAACATGTGCAAATATTTTGCTTTGATGTGTGTTACATGTACATGTATGTACCTACTATTTTATATTATGCATTTACTGTATTCTTTGTGGAATTTCAGAGAGCCACCTGTGTTTGGACAGCTTGTCTGCTGTGAATAAACCTTTCATTTTGATAACGTTTATAACATAGAAACGATGCCAAATTCCTCTGAAAGCATTTTGTATATCGTTTAATGACGTTTTATCTACATTCGCCAAGTTGTATTTTAGATCGTCTACGATGATATTTACTCGGTGTGAAGGCTTGTTATGTGTTTTTTGGCTTCGTACCATAGAGAGCTACCGTTCGAGGTGATTTATAAAACGATTATAAATAATATAGGAAAGAAAAGCAAACCATCGCTTTGGAATAAACGGGTAACTTTACTTCATTCAAGCCAAAATGGTTATGCGTAAATATACATTTGCATCATGATCAGCCGGACACGTGATTTGACAATGAAGTTATCATGTGGAGCAATCACATAACAGCATGTTTCATAATATGCTGACGGCGTTAGGTCGTGCCATGCTCATAAATTGAGCCGCCCCATGGGAAAACCAACAATCTGCATAGGCGAAAACAAAGGCGCAGATCAGCTTCGCAGTAACTGCGAAGCTGACCAGCGCCTTTGTTTTCGCTACTCGGATAGTACAATTCCTCTTCTCTCTAAATCCAAAATTTCCAGCCTCTAGCCATCTTCTGTGACTGCATAGGCCCGTTTGTGTCAGACCTGTTCGGAAACCACATTGTTGGTTTTTCCACGAGGTGGCTCAGTTACTAAACAAGTGCCCTTATCTCTTGCATACTTTGCATTTTCACCTAAACTTCCTGTTACATTATCATTTACTGCATCTAGACATGCACATGCACATGTCAAGAGATTTTTGTCCATCAGACAGTAATAAATTAGAACTTCTTTATGCATTTATGAATCCGCCTATCATAAATCCATCAGGGTTACTTTTGAACGTTTATGTAATAAAATGAAAAATTCAATTTCAATTTTAAACTCGGTCAGCTGACGGTTAGGCCGGGCCAAAGATGTGTCACGTAGTTAATTTACGCAAAGTTATTGATAGCCTTGGGTATTTGTTCATGTACATTTCAATTACATCAACTTATCGAAGAAGGCGATTGGCATGTTTTGAAAGTAAACAAGTTCACGAAACGTTAAATCTGTCAATCGGCAAAGGCTTGATCAAAATGGAAGGCCCTGTGTCAATAGAAGTTCTAGAGCTGAACAAAACGAATACGAACTTTCTACGTTCAAAATAATAAAAGAAAAACGAATCTGCCGGAATCGGTACAATGAATAATTAATAAAATGAATACAGGTACGAATCGGCTTGCGAGCGAACACACTCGAGTACGAATTGACTCCGAATCTGACCCTTACGTTCTTATGAGCCTCAAATGTCATTGAACAGGTGAATGTAATAAAACTGAAAAGTCAGCAAAATTGTAAAGGCTGCCATGTTCATGCAGGTGTTAGCAAAATATTATATCTATCGCTGACAAGATGTTTTTATTTACGGGAGATATAAATATACGCGTGATATTATGAACAATGAGGGTCCATTATATCAATAAGCATAAAAACGAAATAACTGACCACTATAGCCATTATTGTGAATTTACCACTTTAGCTGGGTCAGCAATTAATGCAGTATAGCAATATTTCTTGCTCCTGGGCAGGTCTCTTACAATGTTAGTATATAGATACGTGTCTGAATGAAAACGACGAACCCTAACTGCATTTTGAATGGGACAAACGTAACTGAAATATTGCCTTAATAAATTGTCGCACAAGGCTGTGGATAGCTGGAAAGGTTGTACATGTACTAATTTACACAATTTATATGTATATGCCTTAAGCGAGAAATTAAGAAAATTACATTAACCTACATAGTCAGGTATGAGTCATATTTAAGTTTGAGTGACATTCGTCAGTCAAGCTTAGATTAATTAGCAAAACAAGATTTTACAGGCAATGATACACAGGATCGTTCAGCTTCAATACTCGTCAGTGGTGGGATTGGCTTCAAGTTGATTTCGCAATATCATTACTGACAGTATTAAACTGCAGTGATAGCTGTATCAGAAAACCAACAATATCTGCATTTGCGAAAACAAAGACGCAGATCAGCTGTGCAGTTACTGCACAGCTGATCTGCGTCTTTGTTTTCGCTACACACATTGTACAACCCCTCTGAAATGTCAAGGTTCTAGCCTGCTTCTGTGAATGTACAGCCCGTTGGTTTTCTCATGCGAAGGCTCATTCTGATTTTGCGTGCATATGCCATAAGTATACGCGTATCATTGTTTGGTTTATATGGGGACAACACTCGTTCTGGATGCACCGGCGGTTCCAAATGGTGCATTCTTGTTCTCATTCTGATATACTTTCATAGTGATTACAAAATGATTGTTTGCAATGAAAGATTTGATGCAGTGATTTCTAACCAGTGAGTATATATCTAGTGTATTGTATGGTGTCTGATCAAAGTATAAAAAACGTGTATCATGCGTCAATCCGCCTACAGTGTTTGAAACAGATGTTGTATCATGTAGATTGAAAGTAAAATTGCATCAAGATCGATCACACCTACGTTACAACTTACTTGTAAAAGGTGACTGAACTTAAAACCAACTAAAGTGAATTTTACATTTTACACCATACCATTCATGTATTATTCATTAAAACAATATCGTTTGTGATGGACGTAAAGCCACATTGATTCCCAGGTTTAAGTTTGTCTCCGAGTTTGAGTCAGTAAATGAATCATTTTTGTTGCTGCATGCATAAAGCACTAATTTTATCTCGATTATTGACTCATTGTGCAGCTACATGTACATTTGTAATTAATATCAATGACAAGTCAAGATGCATTGCAAATGAGACCTTTTTAGCTGGATTGAAAATCGAGACTGTCAGTTAAGAAGAATGATCGGCGTTTTTTTTTGTTTTTTTTTGCACGCACATTGCGGACGTTATTTCATATTGCGGTTGTTGGTTGGTTGGTTGATTTGGGGTTTTACGTCCCACTCAACAGCTAAGGTCATATGGAGACGGGACCTCGGTTTATAGTCTCATCCGAAGGACTGGAGAATCCGTTGTATCTTTGCAAGTAAATTGTTAATACAGCATGAACATGCAAAATTAAAGTGCAACTTGGATTGCTAAAAATACAAACTTTGAAGCTACAAAATGTACATATCACATGCTGTCAGCACGTGATTGAAAAATAAAAAAACCATGCATTTTTGAAACACTATCTACCACTTATGTATACATTTCAAAATCAAAGTGTCGTGACAAAAGGATGGACAAAAGACCAAAAATGACTATGTTAAACGATATGACTGATGGTTTAAGTAATGATTCAAATCTCTTTTTCTGTCTCAGTTTTAATGACAATGCAAATAGATGTTGGGAATTTCATCCTTCAAGTAAAAACCCTCTCTCAAAAGAAAAGTTGTCGTCAAGGCGTGATGAAGCAGAGAATGCATTGTACTTTGTAACTATAAAAAGCATACGTTATTGTTACACAATAAAATTTGCCTCAGTGAGGCAATTCTATGTGTAATAATAACCGGACATACGAGTATAGTAACATTTGAGAAAAAATAAGAGAAAAAATAACATTTTTTCTTAAATACTTTACTTTCTTTTTTGACCCAGTCAGCAAACCATGCAAGTTTAGTTTGACTTTTTTGAGTATAGTCAAGGACTGAACAAGGACATTAAAAATAACTTCATCACGCCACGGTAACGTAATCTATATCACCCATCAGCACTTGATGGCTAGCTTTTCACATACGTTATTCAACTGTGTACGAGTATACTTAGGGGATAACTGTATTCAAATTTTTCATTTGGGGCGGTATATCGTCGGATATACGGTCGGAAATTTTGTTTTACGGCGACGCGTTAGCGGAGCCGTAAAACATGATTTCCGACCGTATATTCGACGATATACCACCCCAAATGAAAAATTTGAATATTGTTATCCCCATTCTAATGTACTTTTTAACTATAAACATCGAAAAATGCTCTGTTTTTCACGAAATGTGAGCGTGACGAGCGACGTATAACACGACGTTAACCAATCAGAAGCGACGTTGCTCATGACGTTAGGTTTCCGACGGTACATCGCAGAATATACTGTCGCAAATTTTTTACGTTATCCAATAAGACGTCGCGTAACATTCTCCAGTGCATTAGAATGTTTTTTATCCTGTATTTTTTGCATCAGGAAAACATGTCCGTGCAATTTTTACCCCCTTAAACCCCACTTTTATATAGCTAAACTGGGGTATGCAGGGGTATACCTATTTTTCTTATTTTTGCTCCAAAACATAGATTGTGGGTACTCGTTAGAACCGCCTCGCCGAGGCGGTTCTAACGTGTACCCACAATCTTTGTTTTGAGCAAAAATAAGAAAAATATCAAAAATCTTCTACTGAAAATTTTCATTTGATAAAACTTTAAAAATCTCTATTTATCGCATGGACATTTTTTCGTAATGCATGTTTTCGTAATGGATGCTCTGTATGGTGAAAGTAGAAGTTCGAATACTGAACAAAAAAGCATGGATCTAATGTGCAAAATACATTTAGCGCTGCATTGTTATGCAACGCGATAACAATTACGTCATATACGTTCATGTACTCGTAAATGTTTTCAAGTTGCCGTCAAATGTACTACAAACATGACAGAGTCACAAAGGGACATCGAAAGGAAACGTGTTAAAACCATTAATAAGACATGACATGTACATCTTGATTTGTAATCAAGGAAGAATTTTATCAAATCATTTCATCCTATCTATCCATCTATATTTTGTTTCTTTCGCGTTGAAAACTTTAACCTGACACTAATTTTGATCAGATAGCGACAACTAATGGTTATAAGGGGTGGGTAGTTACTACGCTTCACCGTTCCTTAATACCATAACTAAACAAAAAGATTTTTCGGTGGATTGAATATGACCTTTAGTTTGGGGCCAAAATAGGATTTTAGGTTAATTTATGCTGAATGGAGGGCATATCAATATTTTCTCAATATAAGCCATGGGCGTATATTTATATAAAAATAAAATCGACCCATTCAAGTTTGTTATATTTTGTTTGAACTGTTCTCTTATACATTACATTTATTGAATTAGAACTTTTATTTGTTGAATTAGTTCTTTAAACAAATTAAGCTTTCAAATCAAAAAGGTCTGCATTTTGAACAGACATGTCCAATTGAAAGTTTGACCTCATGACCTCTTTGGTAGTAATCTCTCTCTCTCTCTCTCTCTCTCTCTCTCTCTCTCTGTCACACACACATGGTTACAAAAAGTTATATCAAAAGCTAGATTCTATGACTGAGCAGGTTGGTCAGCATCTCGTTTGAAGAAACCGTCATATGGCTCAGTGTGCGGCCGCTATGTTCGATATCTAGACCACACAGAATTCTATCGTTTTTCGATCATTTTGGCTACCTTTAAATGACTTGTGTGCATGTGAGTTTCTAATTCCGCCAGGCAAAAAGTAATGCTTTTTGCCTGTTATAACACATTAAAATATAGGTAAAATACCTAGTGATGAAGTAATTTGAGAAAGGGTAAAATTGTTTCTTTTGCAGTTTAACGTCCTAACTAACAATTTTTCAGTAATGTCTGGACAGAGCCGCCGCTTTTCTGTGCATTAACCAGTACATTTGTAAGTAGAGAGAACGTGTTTAAACTTTGCAATCTGCATCATTACGAAAACATGTCCATGCAATATACAGAGATTTTTAAAGTTGTAAAACTGAAAATTTTCAGTAGAAAAATGTTCAGACTTTTCTTATTTTTGCGCAAAACATAGATCGTGGGTACACGTTAGAACCGCCTCAGCGAGGCGGTTCTAACGAGTACCCACAATCTATGTTTTGAGCAAAAATAAGAAAAGTAGGTATACCCTTGCAAACCCCAGTTTTACTATATAAAAGTGGGGTTTAAGGGGGTATATATTATATTGAATGTTGTCCTGATGATTGCTTCAACCCAGCCTCACAATAGCAAATGTAAAATTACATTGTCAAAAGATAATAATAATAATAATAATAATAATAATAATAACAATAATTATAACTTACCAGAATAGTTGTCGAACGCTGTCGGCATGTATTCTGTTGGATAGTCATTTATAGTGTAACTGACGATCAAGCTCGTCTTGCCGACCGCGCCGTCGCCCAGGAGAACACATTTGACTCTTGACCCCTCCTCGGGTATCGTGGGTTCGGCGTCTGGGACAAAGTTATTGTTAAAGTTATGATCCATCATGGACTGTGGCGGCATGTTTATTTGTCGACCCGTCGTGGAAACTCTTAAGATCGGCGAAAATGCGTAAAATCCAAATTGTTTTCGAATCTGCACACTGAAATTGGCGACGACTTGTAGGAATTGTATGTTGTATTAATTAATATCCTTTTATTTATTCAAATTCACTTGCTAATTTACACAATTAAATATCCTTGAAATGAAATATCGTTAAACATATGCTCGTTCCCTCTAAAATACCGATACATCCAACTGTGAGTTATAGCTATACTACCTATGTATTTGTACAAGCTGTATAAATTATCTGATTGGTCGTCTTGTCACGTGACATATGACTCACACATTGACAGGTAAGTTTTCATTCATTTTTTTTTTTCTCTTTTATACCTGAGCAAAGAAGATTTTTCTCATTCTGTCAACGCTGTAGCACATAATTATTATTTGCTCTTTTTTCTGAGCATGAGTTTTGAGTAAAGGATTTGAGTAAACGCTGCGACTTGACGTGCGCACAACATGTCAATATCAGGAATGTAAAAAAATCGCGGCGAATTGTAAATAAAAGAAATATGATAAAAACACAATTATTCAAAAATGTTAAAGAAATGTAAATGCACTCGTTTCGGAAGCTGACTCTATTGAAAAAGCTTGTCAATTTGTTTTGAAGTTGTCTTAAACGCTTTGCTGAATCGATGATAATTTTTCCGTCACAGCATTAAAATGTTTTATAAAAAAAAAAATCAAAACCACAATTTTTATAGGAAAATTGCGGTTGTTTTTTCTATCAATGTGAACTATATCAAAAGATTGATCTACTGATTGGATGTCCATCGAAATATTAATTCGGGAACCAACATCCTTTTTACTTTCCTTCCGTTTGACATTCACTAATAATGATAGAATCTGAAGTGACTTTCTTCACAAAGAGGGGGGGGGGGGAGGGACGGACGATGAGCAATACCTTATTTTGATCTGTATATGATGATATGAATAAAGTCAAGCGGGTTCTTTTTATTCAGTTAATACAGTCTTTCAAGAGTTGCGTTTCTTCTTTATTTCAGTACCGTGATTGAGTTTGTGTGACCATATTCAGCATGCCACAGCTAGATTGAAAAAGAGAGAGACTCAGAAAAGTATACTACATGTATTATGGTCAATCACAGAAAATCACAGCTGATAGATATGACAAGCTGAACGAACAGCTGTTTCACAAACTTCGAAAAGTTGTTGAAAAACAACAACATAAAAAAGTTGATCACAGTATTGAAAAGTTATAAGTAAAGCCTAGGTTACATTTGCCACGATCATCGTACGATTTTTCGGTCTGCGATTTTCTCTACGATTTTTAGACATCGTAGGAGATCGTGGGCTACGACGTGTGTGTTAACAATTCATACGGGCATCGTGCGATTTTTTGATCTGCCATTTGTCGACGTTCTAATACAAAAACGCAAGGCGATCGTACGGCAGTCGTATGTCTCCGCAGATAGTACGTAGATATCGTACGGATCCCGTGCGTTGTCCGTACGGAGTCCCTATACGTTTTGATACAAAACGCAAGGCGGCCGCACGGTAGTCGTAGGGTCTCCGCAGACTGTTAGTGGATATCGTACGGAGTCCCGTGGACTTCTGACTGATGCCTTGGTTACATTTGGCCTACGATTAGCCTGCGATGATCGTACGATGCCATTTTTTGGATTTTCGTGCGGCCTCCGCATGGTGACCTTACGATGTCCCTACGATTCTACGACTTCCTACGATCTCCGTAGCCTCTACGATCTTGTAATAGTCTGCACTATTACAAATTTTAAAATCGTAAGACCGTAGACCGTAGACACGTCGTAGGGCATCATACGGGCACCGTACGGATACCCTGCGATAATCGAGCGGTCACCGCACGATTTTTTATGATAATTTGGGAACAAAAATCGTATGTAGTGATCGTAGGGAGGCCGCAAGGGGTCACGCCTAGTAGGTTACATTTGCCCCGATCATTGTACGATTTTTCGGTCTGCGATTTCCCTACGATTTTTTTAAAAATCGAATGTGATCATGGGCTACGACGTAGGTGTTTACAATTCATACGGGCATCGTTCGATTTCTTGTTCTAGCCTTCTTCGATGTCCTGAGTCGGAACTGTTTGGAGATCGTAGGGAAATCAAAGGGTCTCCGCACACTTTAAGTTGAAATCATACGGAGCCCATGCGATGGCCGTGAGGAGTCCTTACGATTTCTTGCGGTCTCACTACGATAGCCGTACGATGTTAGGTGTCCGTACGATTTTAATAAACTTGTGATATAACCGTAAGATGCCGCACGATCACCCTAAAGGTCTACGATTATCTTATTATTTTAGTCCCCAAATTATCATAAAACCGTGCGGTGACCGCACGATCATCGCAGGGTTTCCGTAAGGCGCCCGTACGATGATGCTACCTACGACGTGTCTACGGGCTACGGTCTTACGATTTTTAAAATTTGTAAAAGTGCAGACTACTACAAAATCGTAGAGGCTACGGAGATCGTAGGAAGCCGTAGGAAGTCGTAGGAAGCCGTAGAATCGTAGGGGCATCGTAGGGCCACCCTGCGGAGACCGCACGAAAATGCAAAAAATGGCATCGTACGATCATCGCAAGTTAATCGTAGGGCAAATGTAACCTAGGCTTAAGCAATGAACATGAGGCTGACGGCGCCTAAAGAATGAGTAACGGAATAACGACAAGAAAAATGCCAAAATGAAACGGTAAATGGTAATTTACCCAAAAATTGAATGAAATACATCAAAGTACAATGACTGAATTCTGAAACCACAATGTTTTAAGTCATCGCCAAAGCATGAGAGAAACAAAATTATTGAAAGAATGTCTCAAAGCTGCTAGAAAAACAAGCCGAAAAATACCCTTGGATTTAAAACGCAAACAACGAAAGCATTGTATTTAGTGTTACATTATTTTTCCTATTATAACTAATCTGTTGGTTTTCTTAGCTCGTTATCCTTGATCCAAAATCCATATTACACCAAAGTAACCGATTACGGTGCTAATGCATTTATGAATGGACTAATTAACCGATTCCATACCATGTATGATTACAATATATACTTAATAAAGCAATTTCACCGCGTCCCAGCTATGGTCAGTGCAAAGGGAATGTCTACTTTTTTCTTTCTGTTTTGTGTGCGGAAACATGTTAACTTATTTTGAGGCTTGCATCGAACAATTTTCATGATTTCTGATACAGACGGTTATTTTCGAAAATACATGCCATTACGAAAACTTGCCCATGCAATAAACTGTTAGAGAATAAAACAGTGATTTTTTGAGCTTTAAAAATTGAAAATTTTCAGCTGAAATTTTTTTATATTTTTCTTATTTTTGCTCAAAACATAGATTGTGGGTACACGTTAGAACCGCCTCGCCGAGGCGGTTTTAACGAGTACCCACATTCTATGTTTTGGAGCAAAAATAAGAAAAATAGGTATACCCCTGCATACCCCAGTTTTTCTATATAAAAGTGGGGTTTAGGGGGGTATATATTGCACGGACAAGTTTTCCTGATGATATCAAACAGGGAATTTAATTTGGTCATGGGTACGGTCTCCATTTGTGGCAGTTGAAAGATTGATATTTTGCGGCGAGTGCTCGACAATGCAATATTATTTCAAACATTTGGTTGTCGTGGTTTATTCATATTTCGTTGTTTACTGATGGTTTTGTGTCAGTTGACCACTAATCTGAGTATTAGTTATATCAGTCATTTCGTCGCATTGTTACAAGGCTTAATCATTTTATCAGTATCCCTATCTATGGTACAAGCTATTGTCCCTAATCAGAATAAACAATTGCGCAATCAAGCTAAGGTGACGAAAATAAACAAATTATTTTCAAACAATTCCATTTGTTTGATTGTTTGAACATTGATTTGAGATGCGAAAGCATTAGCTGACAACCAGACAGAAGTGAAAGTTACTCAGACTGATGTCGGCATAGACAAAGAGCTCAGAATAATCTTATCACAGCTTAGCACTTTGAGAGGGGGTTGGTGTGAGTAAATCCTAGAAATGTTGACAAAATGTCATTCACCGATATGATAACGGGTGCGGATTCTATACTAACGTGGACGTCTTTTACTTATGTGTTTATATAATAGTATTCGAGGGATGAAAATGTACGGTCCTTGGAAACGAGTCACCATGTTGCACAAAAATAACGTCACCACAACAAATGTTGATCTAATGAATTCTTTTCTTTTTAATGATTAAGAAACGGACAAAAGAAAGGGCTGCGTTTAGATCAGCGATAATATTGTCACCGTACGAAAAATGTTATTGTTAGATCATAAAAAACATTACCTCATGGGGATAAATATTTACCTGTTACCGTGTGGTGTAAACCACAACAACTATGATGTAATTCAATTATCACATTACGTTAAAGCCTCACAGCCAGCCATAAAAAGGGATAATGAATGTGCCAAAAGATAACAAAATTTTACAAAGTATTACAACCCGATTTCACACTGGACTGAAGAGCGTGGACTTTCTTTTTGAGGCCGGTTGCTAAGTGGGCGAATAAGAATGATATAACGGTATACAAACGTATAATTACACAGGCCAAGCGGCTAGCGGACCACAACGCTTGAACAGCGTTTTTGAAACCGGTTGCAAATTGTCTAGATAGAAGCTGACACAATCGAGTCGCCAGAGAGGATCTCCGCAAAAGAACAAGCGGTAGTAGACGAAGATACAATAGAATAAAGACACGACAACCAGAGACAATACAATGCAAGTTATAAGTTCTAAACATAATTTAGAAACATTTAGCCGAGAAGCAGGGTAATCGAATCTATGACACCTCACCGACAGACAACTGGCCGACATGACTACTCACCGACAGCAAATATTCACCGACGACCAACTCACCGACACGACTACTGACAGACATCTGGAGCTTGCCTTATCGAATACTGGTAAAGACAATAACGACAATGGCCTAGCGGCTAGTGCTAAAGATGATGAAAAGCGCCCCACACTAGGTTGGATTCAATTTGATTAATTCTATATGGAAGGGCTACAGTTTTCGCGTTTACCTTTAACCCAATTCTTGCAATGACCAACGCTTGGGCACATATTTTCTTCTAGTCAAGCAGGATAGACAAATCAAACGCTGTCGAATGAATGCCTTGATTCGCTAAAAAGTTAAAGGCATTATTTCAAAATATCTCGACAGTTAAATTGCTATGGTTATTATTTACGAGTTTATAACCTCGTTAAAAACGGGCGGGCGCTTCAGTAGATGACCCTTGGGCAGAAAACGAACATTTTCTTTAGGAGCCCAACTGCAATTAGACATTGATAAGATCCAAAAACTACTTTGTAACATTGTAGCCAAATAACCCATGTGATTTAGAAAACTTTGTTTGACAATAAAACAGCACAGTGACAGTAAAATTGCTAAGTTTTGGGTTTCATTTGATGAAAGCCCAAGGAGGGTGTCCTGTCACCCCTCGGTGGGTTCATGTATAATCCACATTAAGGAGCAACAATTGCATTAGTCTTCCACAATTTTCAATTATTCAATAAGACCAGTTTAATCACATGTTTGAGTATATTAAATGTTTTGTAAATCGACCCGCCCGTGCAACCCTCAACCTCGTACAGAATTACCTCCATCTGTGGGAAATCACAGCGTGACAGCTACTCGTATAAGCTCGGGAGGTCATTCCAGGGGAAATAAACGGTTGAAAAAATAGTGTTTCCAAATTAGGCGGAGAGGTAACCTGAAAGACAAAGAAGCATTTGGGATGCTGCTTGTAACACATTGGAGTCGAGAAAATGTCGACTGTGTGTATTGTGAGTTTGTCACTCAGACCTTTCTATTGCACTATGAGTCGATTTTCCAACCCTGTCGTTTCTAGATTTTTTTTTTTTTTTTTTTCAAAAGCTTGGTGCATGTATATTTTCTCAATTTTCTCTGCCATATTCGGGCCACAAACCGAGGTCTTGACATGATTTCAATACACTAATGGACCGTACTCTTACATCTTCGGCTTCTCTTGACGAATAAAGAAAGTCAGTTGATGGCTTTGGTAGGACAGTCTACTATGGAATTAAAAAAAAAAAAAAAAAAAAAAAAAAAAAACAAACAAACAAACAAACAAACGTGAAACCATATTTTGTTCCAAAATGCCAACCATATGTACACATTCATTAATGGAGGAAACATGAATAACAAGTAAGAACATTGTTCAACACTGCTAGCTGTCATCAAATGTTTTCAATAAAAATGAATCTTTGTTTTCATAGGCGTGCCAACTAAATGTGATTTACTGCATCCCCCTAGTTGACTAATTTTGCCTTATGGAAATGACTGGTTATCTTTGATGGGTTTTGATCGACGCAGTCGAATAGCCGATAGGCTGTACTTACTCTCTTCACTCACAGGCCATACGAGTCATAGGTATACAAAATTTGCAGTAAAGCTTCCGAAGATTACGTCGTATCTTGGTAAATGTCTGACCTAATGTCTGCCCTAACTGAACAATTGTGTGCAGTGGGGCAAGTGGGCGTCATCATGAAACCACTATATAGATGCCAAGTCAGCTGGCAGTGTTGGCCACCTCATTATGTCGACTGTGTCGAATGTGAGAAACCCGTTTGGCAGTATGCGAAAGAGCCATGTCATGCTGGAAAACGGTTTCCTCGCATGCTGGAAACGGTTTCCTCGCATTATGTCGACTGTGTCGAATGTGAGAAACCCGATTGGCAGTATGCGAAAGAGCCATGTCATGCTGGAAAACGGTTTCCTCGCATGCTGGAAACGGTTTCCTCGCATTATGTCGACTGTGTCGAATGTGAGAAACCCGTTTGGCAGTATGCGAAAGAGCCATGTCATGCTGGAAAACGGTTTCCTCGCATGCTGGAAACGGTTTCCTCGCATTATGTCGACTGTGTCGAATGTGAGAAACCCGTTTGGCAGTATGCGAAAGAGCCATGTCATGCAGGAAAACGGTTTCCTCGGTTTTGTCGGCCATGTTCCCTCTGATCACGAACAGTCGTGCCATCATAACTGATTCCGTCGCAGACCATGACCACAAAGCCTTTTTTTTTCAGTTTTACGTCCCTTTTCAAGCTTTTTCACTCATATCGAGACGAATCAATCGGAAGGTGGGGCGAAAACCGGAGTACCCGGGGAAAAAACACCTGACACACCCGCAAGCAGAACTTGGCTTGACCCACGTGTGAATTGTGCCCCGTGCGAGGCGCGAACCCACAGCGGTGAGATGATCGAATGACCAAGAGCACTGAAGTCAGCGGCCACTTGAGGTTAGTTAGTATACATGTATATCGTTCTCTACAGAACCTGAGTGTACAAATAAAGAGCTGAGTCAAGTATAAAGGCAAAGCATGACATCACGTGGCTTGTTTATGCAACAGGCATTTGTCGTCGCCAATGTATGTATTAACGCATATATATAAGGTTACACAAATCAATGTCAGTTCCATTACATTAACCCATATTTGACGAATGGATTCTCCCATCATTATCAATTGGGCGAGTCCATTTTCATTTTTAGTGGTGTTAGGAGTGATTTTTAATTTTCATCTCAGTTTTCGATGAAAATGCTCAAAGCAAACAGAATAGCCCCAGATGGGACGCCGCGTTCTGTGGCGTCACATCTGGGGCTATTCTGTTTGCCTATGTCCCATAAAAGGGACGCCAGGCTTAAATGAGTTAAAAATACGCAGTTGCGACCAAATTTCAAGCAGCTGGCAATGACGAATAAAACGTAAATTTATAAAAATGTACTTCCAGGCAGTATAAAGTAGTACAGTTATAACAACGGAAAACGAAATATTCCTTCATTTTTGGCATACAGGAGTTTGAATGGTGTCTCTATATATACACTTGGGCGGCCATGTTCCAGTCTTGCCATCTAGACTGATACCGTTGCAGGCGATGACAATGCAGCCTCTAAAACGAACAAAGGTCAGAATATTGTTCGCCATTTGAGTGAGGCATCAAGGCCAAGCATGGCAATATCACGTGGCTCGATTCAGCAACAGGCATTTGTCGTCAACATTGTATAACCTATTAACGACATATATTAAAGCCAGATGAACGTAATTGACCTCACGGTAGAAATTTTTTATTTTTTGCATGTGAGTGATTTTGATGTCCTACATACGAAAATGAATAGGAATCGATACCGTTCCGAGCTTGTTTTCGAGATATCGGCCTTCAAAATCGTCAAATTTGAGAGCGAAAATACATTGACGTCAACGTAAAATGCGATTTTAAGACCCCCTTTTTGTTAATTTTCTCGATATATTGAAAAAAATCCACGGTAGGATTTTTTAAAAAAAACTGATATGTCCCAGATAGCACGTATACATTGGCCCTCCATTGGCCCATCGGACGCCGCACGATTGGCCCATGGTTGTAAATATTGAATGGGCCAACCTAGTGTTTGCTCATCGGCCCATCTTTGGCCCATAACATTGTTTCGACATTGGGCCAATGCCGGGAGATTTCGCATTTTTTGTTGGCCCATCACTGTTTGAATGTGCTCATTACAAGCTATCGACGATGTATTTCTATCGCATATGTCCACCCGGTACAGTTTCTTGATCTGCAGCACCACGGTGACAGTCGAGCTTGGTCTCTTGTCTTTGGAGAAGGTACTCTTCATTTTTCGTTTTCTCTGTGCTTGGTAACTTTGACGACTGGTCTTCTGAAAACAAACGAATAAATACAGCACCATGACAAAAACATAAACTAGCCTCATTTATGTAACATTTTAACGTGTGCATTTTAGCTCATATGCATTTTAGCTCATAAAGGAATAGCTGTTTAAGAAATACATATTAAAACTATAACCTCTTTGTTGCAACGAAGTGTGATGGCGAAAGGAAACAAAACATTGAATTATATTATATAAAATCAGTTATATTTACGCAACTGCCTTTAATAAGATGGAGAAATGAGCTTAATAATTAATGCAAAAAAAAAAAAAAAAAAAAAAAAAAAAAAAAAAATAATTAATAATAATAATAATAATAATAATAATAATAATAATAATAATAATAATAAAAATAAAAAAAAAAAAATAAAATAAAAATAAAAAAAAAAAAATAAAAAAAAATAAAATAAATAAAACTTACCTTCTAAACCTCAGAGTGTCTGTTTCCTAACATGTAAAACTGACTTCCCGAAAACTTCAAGCGAAACACCTGTTAATAATTCTCACAAGCCTGAGAAATTTTCTCGTTGCTATGACAACTGATGTACTCTTGTGCTCTGGCTGGAGCAGCGAAGCAATTAATAAACCACAATATTATGAAAAGACGTGTTACAGTGAAAAAGGCGTTAACTTCAATTTTGCTCCCATTGCTTACTAAATATTTACAGATTAGATATACAGTAAGTTAAAATGGCCTGGTCAAGGAAGTAACTGCTAATCAAGATAATGGTTTTAAAATCATTGATGGTGATTTACATATAAATCATAATAATTATTTATGATTGATATATAAATTGAAACTATGAGGAAACCGGACTGTCTCTTTATTGAATAAGATTTAAAGACAGTAATCGATATAATTTAACACCGGTCAGTATTTAATCATATACGAATCGGCCAATGATATGCCGACCATCGGCCAACGGAAAGTGTACACGACAAGTTTTTATTTATTTTCTCAGGCTCCTTTGTATGAGCATTGTCATACATGGTCACTACAGTTAATACTTTCCCTCAATTCGAACTTAAACTAGTATGCATTAATTACTAAACTATATAGAAAAGAAAAAAAGAAAAAAAGAAAAAAAAAGAAAGAAAGAAAAGAAATTCCTATACTATTCCAGCATGCACACAGCATCAACGAACGTTGTGTGCCTGCTGGGTATAAGTACATCGTTTATTACAATGGCTAACAAATATTGGGCCACTCTTGTATCTGTGAAAGAAAATCACTCTCATGATCCGTTGCAGTAACAGATCGTTTGCCAAAGTTGGGCCAACGTCGGCAAATATTGCATGTGAATGCACTACCACACCAACATTGGCCCAATCATGTACATGCGACCGCAACCAAATGCCAATTACCCAATCAATATGCAATGTTGGCCCAATGATATTTGCTATCTGGGGTATTAGAGAAGTTCCTGAACTACATATACATGTAGATAACGAGAAAGTCCTTAGTTACCGGATTTGATTTCCTGCTATAGGCGTGCGAAGAGAGGTAGTCGTTGCTGAATTCAGTACATTTTACGCGCGACGTCGATTTTGCGCCAAAATTTCCCAAACTGTTTAGTATTCAATATTGCTAACTGTCGCGGAAATGTTGTTTTCTTCGGGATAGCATGCGTCCACAGGCTATATTTTGAGCAAAAATAATAAATAATATCTAACTTTTTACATTTCTGAAGTCCTCTGCATAATTGTATAGATATAGTTTCGTATTTCGAAGGTAAACTGACGCTAAAATGACGTTTCGAGCGAAAACTGACGTTACGAATGCGACGTAAAAATGACGTTTCGACCCTTAGATACGCACGTTCCTTTGAGCGCCTTCAATTACGTACATCTGTCTTTAAAGGTTGCATGAATCAATGTCAGTTCTATTAAAATACGCAGTGATGACATAATTTCCAGCGGCTGGAACTGACTTACCTGTTTTTGAGGAACAAATGATATTAAAAAAATTGAGACACCTCAAACGATTGTAGGTTAATTGTTATATTGTTTTACTTTGTAAATGATACATGATACGATTTTTAATTTGACTTTTATTGTTTGTTGAAAGAATTAAAACTTCTTCGATGCCATAAAATTTTATAGCCAACTTTTCCTTAGAAGTGGTTTTACTAGCATTGTCATCGTGAATATTAGAAATCAGTGAAAAGTCAAACCATGAAATATAGTCCCAGCAGGCCCATGACGTCAAAATGACGTCAGATCGACGTCGATGCGACGTCATGACGTCGCATCGACGTTGATATGACGTCATTTTGACGTCATGGGCCCGCTGGGGTTCTGCTAACATTCTACTGTAAAAGGTACAGGTAAGTAATGATCAGGAACTGGTGCAATTAAAACCGAAACCAAATCCTTAAACCCAAGTGACAGAAACCAATATGACAAATAATTATAAGCATGATTAGGTACTGGTGCAAAGAGAACAGACGGTAAGCCAAGTGTGCAGCTTTATCCCTAAATGCGGCCACTCAGTTACCTGAAATATACACACATGAAATGTACAAACAACAATAAAATTGACTCCAAAACATGAGACAAATATAAAACCACAACAGAGGTACAGCCTAAAAGCAGTCAGAAGTATGAAGTTAAGCCTAGGTTACATTTGCCCCGATCATCGTACGATTTTTCGGTCTGCGATTTTCTCTACGATTTTTAGACATCGTAGGAGACCGTGGGCTACGACGTATGTGTTAACAATTCATACGGGCATCGTGCGATTTTTTGATCTGCCATTTGTCGACGTTCTCATACAAAAACGCAAGGCGATCGTACGGCAGTCGTATGTCTCCGCAGATAGTACGTAGATATCGTACGGATCCCGTGCGTTGTCCGTACGGAGTCCCTATACGTTTTGATACAAAACGCAAGGAGGCCGCACGGTAGTCGTAGGGTCTCCGCAGACTGTTAGTGGATATCGTACGGAGTCCCTTGGACTTCTGACTGATGCCTTGGTTACATTTGGCCTACGATTAGCTTGCGATGATCGTACGATGCCATTTTTTACATTTTCGTGCGGCCTCCGCAGGGTGACCTTACGATGTCCCTACGATTCTACGATTTCCTACGATCTCCGTAGCCTCTACGATCTTGTAATAGTCTGCACTATTACAAATTTTAAAATCGTAAGACCATAGACCGTAGACACGTCGTAGGGCATCATACGGGCACCGTACGGATACCCTGCGATAATCGAGCGGTCACCGCACGATTTTTTTATGATAACTTGGGAATAAAAATCGTACAGTGATCGTAGGGAGGCCGCAAGGGGTCATGCCCAGTAGGTTACATTTGCCCCGATCATTGTACGATTTTTCGGTCCGCGATTTCCCTACGATTTTTTTAAAAATCGAATGTGATCATGGGCTACGACGTAGGTGTTTACAATTCATACGGGCATCGTTCGATTTCTTGTTCTAGCTTTCTTCGATGTCCTGATTCGGAACTGTTTGGAGATCGTAGGGAAATCAAAGAGTCTCCGCACACTTTAAGTTGAAATCGTACGGAGCCCGTGCGATGGCCGTGAGGAGTCCTAACGATTTCTTGCGGTCTCCCTACGATAGCCGTACGATGTTAGGTGTCCGTACGATTTTAATAAACTTGTGATAAAACCGTACGGATGCCGCACGATCACCCTAAAGGTCTACGATTATCTTTTTATTTTAGTTCCCAAATTATCATAAAGCCGTGCGGTGACCGCGCGATCATCGCAGGGTTTCCGTAAGGCGCTCGTACGATGATGCTACCTACGACGTGTCTACGGGCTACGGTCTTACGATTTTTAAAATTTGTAAAAGTGCAGACTACTACAAAATCGTAGAGGCTACGGAGATCGTAGGAAGCCGTAGGAAGTCGTAGGAAGCCGTAGGGAGCCGTAGAATCGTAGGGGAATCGTAGGGTCACCCTGCGGAGACCGCACGAAAATGCAAAAAATGGCATCGTACGATCATCGCAAGTTCATCGTAGGGCAAATGTAACCTAGGCTTTACTGATGGGATTAAACCAGTTTTACAGACGACTAAAAAACGTACAAGTAGGCAACGATCCGGAAAAGGCGCAATCAGAAAAAGATTCCCACTCCAAAAACCGAGGCGGGTTAAAACCAAACTAACAATAAGGTACTAAGACCATGAATACATTTAGTAAGCCGAATGAGCAGCTATTTCCCAAAAGGTGGCCACTCAGTTACCTAAACTTAACTAAAGTGTGTTTCTTTGTGTCTGATAATGGTTTTTTGCATATATTTTGCAACTTTTTAAATAAAGATGAAATATTTTCTTGTCATAATTAAGCATTTAGTTTGTCGCAAAATGTGCAGCAAAAATTTTGAAAATCGGTTGACAAATAAAAAAGTTCTGGTAAAAAACATTTTTGAATAGGGATTTCCTGTACAAAAACTTCATGCAAGGGAGGTAAATATTTTCCCGCAAAAATTTTAAATTCTTATTATTTTGTTATGTTTGATCAAAATCAATTTTAAATGACACAAATGACATACCTGAGACTCAATCTTCATGACCAAGTAAAAATTTTCGAAAAGTAAGCATTTTCATGATCATCGATTATTTCCCTTGACAATGCAAAATCCCTATTCAAATTTCATTTTGGCTATTAAAACTACATCTGTTCACTGATTTTCAAAATTTTTGCAGGTCCTATTAGGACAAACTAATATCATGATTTTGACATGAAAATAATTTTCCTATCGTCCTCCACACAAAAATAATCCTAGAAAATAAAAATATGATAACAAACATAAGGCGCCAACAGCACAAAAAAAATTAAACACCAAGACACATAAACTAGTTCTCAGCTTCTGCAGTGGCTCACAACATCTATATAGTTGTTCGCTCCTTGTGGTGAAAGTGTAGCTAATCAATGAATCAACGCCTTTAAAATGTCCATGATCTAATTCCAAAAATGTGCCAATAAATGTATTGTCAGAGTCGTTTTGCTTATTCAGCTCTCCGTAATAGTTTTAAGCTTCCTCACTTGGTGGATTTTCTTCTTTCCACATGATTCAACTGAAAAGTATCAGCAATTTTACTCTGCTTTACCAGACCAGCTTGACGATGCGTTTCAAGTGGTGGTTTTAAAATCATTCAAACACAAGTTCTACCTAATGTATAGGTTCTACCTTCAAATGCAAACGGTTCTATCTCCATTAATATTGGTATCCACGGCCGGCGAGGGATATATACAGGTGAACAATAGTTAAGTCAATCTACACTGAAAAAAAGTTATAAGAGGCCACTTTTCAAACTCATTTTTTGTTTCTAAGCCATGTTCAAAATTGCACGATTTTTTGCCGAAAGACGTGTCTTTCAAGTAAGTAAAGTTCCAAAGTGTTAAGAAATAATTTTTTTTTACTAAAAGCGTTTTTGGAGTAAAAATGCAAAAATCAATGTTTTTAAATAAAAAAATGGATACAGCACACCATTTATTGAAATTAGGAACGGGTGTCATCAAAGGGGTTGTTACGGCTCGGAAAAACATCAAACATTCGAATTTTCTCTACTGGTAGAATTTTTATGCATTTTTAAGAATCACCAATTTTGCGATTTTTTGGAAAATTCATAAATGTGCCTCTTATACATGTTGACCCCTGTTAAATTCACTTGATGAGGCCTGGAAATGAGAGATATAACTCGACTGAACGGTTTGAGACCATTTTCGAGGACCAACAGATCAAGGCTGCTGCACACTTCCGGTTTCAATGTCAATTTTTAACGAACAAAATAACAAAATTTGTGGGCGATTTTTTGAATTGTCAAAGTTTATCAGAGTCTAGTATTGACCTAAATAATCGCTGAAAATTTCAATGCCATGCTGCTGATAATAACGCAACTGGAGAAGAACAAAGTTGGTATGCAAATTACATACAAAAGCTGAATTCCTGTTATTCAGGTTATTGTCTTCTTGCATGTACAAAACAGACACGAAGATTCTTATTGCAGCAACACTTTTGGCTTAATTTTATCTTGCATCATGGCAGTCAGTAGCACTTTCAAATAAATTAAAATGTAAAAACACAACGTCATAATATGACATTTAATTTGATGTTAATAAAGTGTGACTTTTTGAAATGAGGATACCTTTACACATGCTTCGTCTGTGTGAGAAGTATCACGCATTTTGGAATGCAGAAACCTACAGAGCCACTGTTAGACATTGGTTTATTCATATGATCATGAATTTTAATTGATCGTATTTTACTTTCTGAACAAGAAGAAAAAATATGAGGTGGCCTCTTATAACTTTTTTTCAGTGTACAGCGTATTTCGCCATAACATCTTCCACACGATACCTATTTAAAGCGATGACAGCTATTGCTGTGTGTGTGTGTGTGTGTGTGTGTGTGTGTGTGTGTGTGTGTGTGTGTGTGTGTGTGTGTGTGTGTGTGTGTGTGTGTGTGTTTCAGATATACAGTGTGCACGGACGTACGAGTATATGACTGAAAAGACCTTTAAAAATGAATAAACAGAATCTGCAAAATAGAAGAGAAGGTAAGGTTTATTCCCATCAGCTGTTATAATAATGGTGTTTATTTATTGACGTCATATTCAAAGTGGACTTTTACAGATGCATCTGTTACAGGTTGATGCATTTGGCATCATGTCTGCAGCAAGGTTTTGTTTACGTCATGTATACTGGCGCAAGAACAATTGAGCCTGTGCGTGACAAAACCAACAATTTGGGTTTCTGACCAGGTCCGACACAAACCGGCCTGTACTGTCACAGAAGCTGGCTAGAAACGTGACATTTCGGATTTAAGAAGAAGAGGAATTGTACTATCCATATAGCGAAAACAAAGGCGCTGATCAGCTTCGCGGTTACCGCGAAGCTGGTCTGCGCCTTTGTTTTCGCATATGCAAATTGTTGGTTTTCTCATGCACAGGCTCAATTTCTAAATTTGTAAATACATGTACATAGCTACCAAGGTGTTACTGTATACTGTGTTAAACACAAACAATTACTCAAAATGAATGCATGTACCTATCCTATTTTAATGTGGTTTAAATATTAATCGCATTCTGAATAACTAAGTAGTGTCGGACACGCAATGTGTATACAATATACCACTATTTGATGTGAGCATGGTGCAACAGAATACGAAGTGGGGGATGCCTGCTCTGTTACATTGGGCAATGATGTAAAATGCATTTTTGTCCTTATTCTGCTTTGTCACGATTTATCATAGCATTTGTCAGTCACTTATGCAGCGTTAAGTATATGTAGCTGTAACATACATTTCACAATGATATTATTTATTTCCTCCAGAATCGAAAGAGTACATAATTTTCCAGATTCAAAATTGTCCTCCATGCTTAGCTTTGATAAACCATTTTAGAAGATATGTAAGAAGGTAAGTGAACATATTTTCTATATTGCTTGTGACTCTCGTCAATAGTGGTGACACGGCTAGCCAGGCAGATCTGTGAAATTTTGGGGTGACGAAAATGTCTTTCAAATCATACATAAATTGAACAGTTGTCAGTCTTACCATACAGCTGAAGGCGAAACTTCAGGCAAAATGATCTAGTTATAGCAAAGAAAGAATTCGAAATGACAGACGCACCATGTTGCAGAAAAAAATCTACAAAAGCTTGGAAGAGGAGAAAGGGCAGGGGCGGATCCAGGATTTCTGGAAGGGGGGGGGGGTTCAAAGTTACCAAGGGGAAAACAATCTGCATATGCGAAAACAAAGACGCAGATCAGCTTCGCGGTAACCGCGAAGCTGATCAGCGCCTTTGTTTTCGCTACACGGATAGTACACTTCCTCTTCGTCTTAAATCCGAAATTTCAAGCTTCTAGCCTGCTTCTGTGACTGTGCAGCCTGATTTGTGTCAGACCTGTTCAGAAACCTTATTGTTGGTTTTCCCACGAGGCGGCTCATTTGTTAAATTTTGGTATGTCCCAACGTATGTCTATTATTCACATGGTTCACAGGAAGAAATGACAATGCAATAAACGGGATTAAACATTACCCGGCCAAAATAGAACTCTTAACATAACTTTGGTCGGTATCAAAAGACAGTTTAATAATTGGATTAAAATATTAGGTGTCCTAAAATAGCCACATGAGAATGGTAAAAAACATGTATATTTCGAAAGCAAATAATAAATAATTATTACATTTGTATCAAGTCGATTTTGGACGCGTCAGTCGTTTTTGTCATGTGACGTGCGTCTAAAACAGTTTTCCTTTTCCCTTTGTGCCTGAGACATTGGCCAAGTGCATTGCAGACACAGATCTTTTTAACTACACTTACGGGTCTCGCCCACGCCATAAATGATACTGCAATAAATTGGATTAGAGTTTAATACGGTCAAAATGGCACCTCTTGAAATAACTCTGGCCGGATTGCCTGGACAGTTTATAATTGGATTAAGGTGTTAGATGACTAAATTTAACCGCGTGTTCCCAGGCTATGTCACTCTTTTGGAACGTGTGCGCGGTTGGATTTCGATTGTCTGGCTGAACAGATTAGTGTTTCCATGGACAGAGTGCTATAAATGTGACATTTGGTTATGAAGCTGTTTTTTTTTTTTTTGTTTTTTGTTTTTTTTTTTTTCTTTTTTTTTTTTTTTTTTTTTTTTTTTAAATTGTGGCTTAGCATCCCAGTCAACAGCCATGGTCATATCTGGACGTAATCAGATGGCTAGTCAGAAGTTTATAAGCTTTGCCTGCGGAAAGCACAAGCAGCCCATTTATTTCTCACGACTCCAAAAGGCGGGAGCCCATATTCCCAAGAAGAGATATGACTATCTTCCTTTACTTGTCCGCAGACGGAGGCTCCAGGGAGTTCCAAAGTTAAACTACTGATCGTATCAAATCTTCGACAATGAAGAAAACATCGAAAATCACTCACGGCCATGAAATGGCAAAATTAGTCTAAATCATGAAATCATGGCCATGCAATGGCAAAATAAGTTAAATCATGACGAGGCGATACCAGAATTCAAACCTGAATACAAAATAAAATGGAGTTAAAGCTAAACACCAACCTCTACCTGTCAAATTTAAACAGAGGCAAGCTTGCAAAATAGAACGGAAGAAATCAGGAGATAAATGAGTTCCTTCATCTGTAAGAAAGCCTGACAAACGCGGATTTGAACTCAAATATGCACGAGTCATTACGAAAATACGCCCATGCAATATAAAGAGATTTTTTACGTTGTAAAAAAATGATAATTTTCATATGCAACCGTGTATGGAAAAACAGTAATGTTTGAAGCAAAAATACAAGAGGTCTCCCGGAATCTTTTGGAAGACTTGGGAGGTCTACCCTCTAAAAGTTGCTATATCACCGTGGATCCCCGGATTAAGTGGATTATCCAACAAGCTTTTCATATAATAAATCAAACACTCACAATTTTAACAATGTAATTCCACACTCAAATGGAATTAACAAGATTAATGCATTGTGTATATGGAATTTTCATTCCAATAATTGGTGGGAAATATTTTGCCATTGTTACTTCCAACAGCTTGGAATAATATCGCTATAAAATATACAAATGTTCCAAATGACTAATAGTCAAACCATTTGTACATAAAATGCTACCAACGGTCCCCAAGAGCCTTTATATTTTAGCTGCATCGTGCGAAATCAGCCTTTTTGAGTATGGACAGTCCAAGGCACAGATTAGCTGCACGGCCAGTAACCATAACAGAAACTCAAGCTGACCTCACAGAAGACTTGGACACCACACAACAAAAAACCAGCATGTGTAAATCCTGTTGGCAATCATGGGAAAGTTCAACATTAATGCCAGTATCATTAATGCCTTTATTGTCGTTTCATTTATTGGCATCACTTGAGTTTTTTGCGGAACGACAGATGAGTTCAAAAATATACTGAGTTCCACAGCCAACGCAACTTTATTTTTTCCTCTCTTCTTTTAAATTGGTCAATTGTGTGAAATTTTTTCATTAAAATGACTCGAAAATCTTTGTGTGTTATCAAATCTGAGATTTTAGTGCGCATGCGCGGGAACACGCCCCAGGGTACAAAACTGCATTTTCCGTGACCCGCGCGCGCGGGCTCGAAATTTTGTAAAACAATTGACACGATTCAAATCTTGGACGATCGTCCGATGAGTGTATGGCAATACCAATGAAACCCACGGCTCAACGCCAGAAATTGGCATTGATTTTCAGTACCCTAAAAATGCTTGTTTTTAGGCGTTCAACGTCACTTGGTCACATGGTCGACGTCAATGCAGATGTCAACCATGTGCTTTATTTTGTGTTGGCAACCTAGCCTTATTGAATAGAGTGTATTGCAGCTATAGGAAAGCCGTTTTTCAATGTGTTTCGTTGCTTTAGATTAGGATGGTTTGCACAGTTTAGCAAGAATTTCATTAAAATCGCTGATTTCCTTCATTTTCCAAATGACCCCTTCGCCAGTTTTTACGCAATTGTAGGCGAACGAAAAAAGCCTGACGGCAAAATTTGCATAGGCCGTCTTTGAAAATGGTTTGACTACATATATTCGGAATCTTGGATGAATCGACTGAAATCGAAACAAGTTATTTAAAATTTAATGACGAGTTGCGTTGGCTGCGGAACTCAGTATATGTTCCTACTCCACTAACTTTCTGTAAAGAAACTAGGAAAACATAGAGACGGCATACTTTCAGTGTCCGGACTGTTGGATTCTCACCATGACATTGTCTGCTTGAAGAGGAAAAAACGTAAAAATATTGTAACAAAATGAAAATTGAGCCGCGACGCAAGAAAACCGGTCTTCGGGGTTTCCGACCACGTCTTACATAAACCGGTCTGTGCAGTCCCAGAAAAAGGTTAGAAGCTTGAGATTTCGGATTTAAAAGGGGAGGAATTGTGCTATCCGAGTAGCGAAAACAAAGGCGCTGATCAGCTTCGCAGTTACTGCGAAGCTGATCTGCGCCTTTGTTTTCGCATAGGCAAAAATCCGGTTTTCTCACGATGCGGCTCAAATAGATAAGGGGCTTGATTAAAATCGGAACTAATGACTAGATTAAATGGCAGCTTTCCCAGGACGTAAGATCTGAATGAAACCAATGCAGAAAGCCGGCCACTACATGAGGTAGTGCATGAACCTTCAATCGGCTTTGAGCAACACGCTTGCTGAAAACTACTTTGAAAGACAAGAAGATGTTTACTGGTCGCCAAATGTATGCAAGACTCGAAACACGACAGAAAAAAACTAGAGAAAGAAGGTCTAGAAATCCGTTAAATCCGAAATTCAAACCCAAAATCACAGGAAAGACAATGACGATATAAGACATCACATAACTATAACACTACATATGAGGAGCTGCATCCCGAGGTCAGCCATTTCGGATCGGAGCCACCGCTTCCTGGGCATTTACCAACACTCTAGGGAGTTAATGTATAGTTCATTCTTGACATTAAGGGAAACGATAAAAGTTCAAATAATACATTGTGAATGCTCTACCGCGTAATGAATTGGTTTTACAGATTTCTTAATGAGTGTTGTCTTGCAAATTACTAATTGTGACTAAGAGATGCTGAAGTTTAAATATTTCAACTCAGTCCATTACAAAATCTACAAAATTATAGTATTCACATGACATCACTTTACTTTGCCAGTACACACGCCGTTTATTCAGTTATCGCAATACACTGAAAAAAAGTTATAAGAGGCCACTTTTCAAACTCATTTTTTGTTTCTAAGCCATGTTCAAAATTGCACGATTTTTTGCCAAAAGACGTGTCTTTCAAGTAAGTAAAGTTCCAAAGTGTTAAGAAATAATTTTCTTTTACTAAAGGCGTTTTTGGAGTAAAAATGCAAAAATCAATGTTTTTAAATAAAAAAAAAATGGATATAGCACACCATTTATTGAAATTAGGAACGGGTGTCATCAAAGGGGTCGTTACGGCTCGGGAAAACATCAAACATTCGATTTTTCTCTACTGGTAGAATTTTTATGCATTTTTAAAAATCGCCAATTTTGAGATGCTTTGGAAAATTCATAAATGTGCCTCTTAAACATGTTGACCCCTGTTAACTTCACTTGATGAGGCCTGGAAGTGAGAGATATAACTCGACTGAACTGTTTTAGACCATTTTCGAGGACCAACAGGTCAAGGCTGCCGCACACTTCCGGTTTCAATGTCAATTTTTAAAGAACAAAATAACAAAATTTGTGGATGATTTTTTTAATTTTCAAAATTTATCAGAGTCTAGTATTTGACCTAAATAATCGCTGAAAATTTCAATGCCGTGCTGCTGATAATAACGCAACTGGAGAAGAACAAAGTTGGTATGCAAATTGCATACAAAAGCTGAATTCCTGTTATTCAGGTTGTTATCTTCTTGCATGTACAGAACAGAAACGAAGATTCTTATTGCAGCAACACTTTTGACTTAATTTTATCTTGCATCATGGCAGTCAGTAGCACTTTCAAATAAATTAAAATGTAAAAACACAACGTCATAATATGACATCTACTTTGATGTTAATAAAGTGTGACTTTTTGAAATAGGGTGCCTTTACACATGCTTCGTCTGTGTGAGAAGTATCACGCATTTTGGAATGCAGAAACTCACAGAGCCACTGTTAGACATTGGTTTATACATATGATCATGAATTTTAATTGATCGTATTTTACTTTCTGAACTAGAAGAAAAAGTATGAGGTGGCCTCTTATAACTTTTTTCAGTGTATATCGACTGAAACGTTTGGAACTTTGCGAAGACTGGGTGGTGGTGAGTCAGGTTTTATTTCAGCTTATTCTTTTCTAGTGTAATGACTTAAAATTCAAACAGTTCATTGAACCCATTTTCAGTATGTTTTAATATGTATTCTCGACTTTAAATCATTGTGAATGATTTTACAATTAATTTGTATTGTTGATGCATACAATTTAAACTGTCCGAAGAGTCAGCGACCTCAGTATAAACATTAGCGGACGCAATGTTTACGTAGACACTTAGAAGTCATCAACTTGAGTTAAACATGCAAGATAGATAGCATCATGTATCTGGGAATTTAAATTGTCAATACGGTTTCAAAATTTAAATGCGGCTTTTTTTTTTTTTTTTTTTTTTTTTTTTTTTTTCATTCTTTATTTCGTTGAACGAAATGTTCAAAAGCCTGCAGAGGCCCCCAACCATTGGGCCCTGAGAAATAGATTGGACAGTGCTTTTACATGTATCTCCAGTCAAAGCTTACAAGAAACATCTTTAAAAAAGATAATTGTCGAAGATTAATATCTGTTCTGCAATAGGGTACAGGATGCATGATGTACATTTTATTTATGCTTTATTCTAAAATATAAATTGTTGATAGTGCATAGAAGCTCAGTGATGTAGTAGTGATACCTAAGCACAAGATATATAGTTTTGAGACTGAAATTCATCTTTGACGGACACAAGACTAGTTTGCTCTGTTGTTGAAATGACACCACTACCTTAGCCTGACAGCTAAACGCTCAGTGAAAAAACTGTACCTATTCGTTTTAACGTTGACAGTTTTAATGCATATATACCTACCCCAAAATTCCTGGATATCAATCTGATGCAAAAAAGAATGTAGTAAAAATATCGTTTTTGTGCGGTGATCCCTTACTGGCGGAAACAACTCGTTCTGTGAAGCAGAGCCTTTGATCCGAACACGCCTATATTCAATGGAGAAAATCCGAACGCATCTTATCTACGATGGCCTGCATGGATCATAAAATTTCAAAATCCACAGATTTTTTATTTTAAAGCTTTCGTCACACAAAAAGCGATTTAAATGAATAACAATAAGGATCAATGATGACTTGTATAGTAAAAAACATCATCTTAAAGTACTTTTAAAAGAGATGCAGTTTGTTGCCTTTTTCATCTTCCATATGGAAAAAACCCGGATGCAGGTCAAAAATGATCTGAGATGTCTTCGACAAATAAACTACTGTCTGGCTATCTGATTAATGGTCAGAAGGCCTGATTCTGTCCAGGAACAGTGGTTCAAGTCACACCATCCATATATATAAGCCGTTTTGGTTTACTTGGGTGGTTATATTTTCGGATCAATTGTATTATAGGGGAACCCTTGATTTCCTCGTATATAGAGAAGGAAATGTGGATACCTTAGTCACAAATGATTATATCAATATCTCAACTTGGTATAGAGATATTTAGATCGGAAAAGCAGTCAAAATTAACCTCCTGACGGCCTTTTTTATTCAGCATGTCTCTGTGAAGCGACCTTTACCAGCCATTTTGTAGAACTATTTCCGGGTTTTTCTCGGGTAAAACATGAACCTTGTCTGGTTGCTTCATTAAGGATGATCTGGTCATTTGAGATCGTGTCGTTTCGATCAAGTACAACTGATCAAGGATTGCCTTTATTCCGTGAATGTCAAAAGGTTGTCGCTTTGGGGAAGTTAAAGAAGGTCGTTTCGGTCCAGACAATTAACACCACCGGTGAATACCCCTTATTCCGTTATTGTTTCCACATTTCTAGCCCAGGCATTATAACACTAAAAAAAGAATGGTATCCACATTTTCGTCCCTATATAGGGAGGTTTCCACATTTTTTAGATATACGACAATTCATTGGAAAGCCCAAAAATGTGGATACTTTACTATATAGGGAGGTTTCCACATTTTAGATATACGACAATTCATGGAAAAGCCCAGAAATGTGGATACTTTTCTATATAGGGAGGTTTCCACATTTTTAGATATACGACAATGTGAGGGTTTCCCATCAAAAAATGTTTCCCCAAAGCGACCTTAAGCAACGAACAGGCTTTATGTTTTACCCTTAGTGCGACTGCGCAGAAAGAACAAACATTGTAAAAACGACGACGCAAAACACGCATCGACCTCAACTTTTAAAACATAAAAAACACTGAACTTTTTGGCCCAGGCTGATGTATCTTAATATAGGATATGAAGTTGAGATATTGAAATATGATTTAGGACTAAGGTTTCCACATTTCCTTCTCTATATACGACGAAACCACATAGGTTCCCTCAAAGTACCATTTTTCCATATTTTCAAGCACATTTTGGGTATCATGACATCCTTATGTTGGGTAGAAGTCCCATAAAATGCAGGCAACATCCCGACATGACCATAGCTGTTGACCGGGACGCTAAGCCACAACTCAAACAAAATACTGTAGACTTCAAACACAACTTCTTGTTCCGCCAAACTCAGTTACGAGGGTGGTTCAGAAAGTTCTGTCATAGGTGTTATAACTTTGTTAATATACATAATGGTTGCTGTATTATACCTTGATTGAAAGGGCTACATTTCTCCTTTATAATGATGCCAACACAATGCACGAACGAAATAAATACTTCGAAATACATGCCTTGAAAGACACCTGGGGTAAATCCACTGGCACGTTTTCTTGAATTTGTGAATATTATTGTGTGCGTTTCATGCGTTATATCTTTATAACTTCCGATCAAATTTTCTCCAACTTTACAGTTATAAGTATTAATATATTTAGAAAAGCAATGTGACAAAAATTGCCGTTATCGATGCTATGCTGACTTTATAATAAAGCAATGTATATGACGTCATTAAAATACGTACCCCTATAGCGTTTCTGGCACCGCTGCACCATTATATGTGTTTGCTTTTTTATAAGTTTACTATAGAGCACACTAGGATGAAACAATTAAATGGTTAAATGCATTTTAAGCTCCCTGGACTACGTGTAGATGTCAATAAATGTCATTTGAATTTAAACTGTATTTTTAATGTATGTACAACAAGCCAATTTCAATATTACAGTTTACTATAACTCAATTAAATTCAGCTGAATGATTTTGATTTTTGCAGGATATATTCATCTATGTTTCAAAAATATATTACATGGATTATATTTTTTCGAAGTCCATTTTCTTTAAATAATATTCACAAATTTAAGAAAACGTGCCGGTGGTTTACCCCTGGTGTCTTTCAAGGCGTCTATTTCGAAGTATTTATTTCTTTTCGTGCATTGTTTTGGCATCATTATAAAGGAGAAATGTAGCCCTTTCAATCAAGGTATAATACAAAAACCTATTATGTCTATTAACAAAGTTATAACACCTATGACAGAACTTTCTGAACCCCCCTCGTATTTTTTTCTGAATCTGAATGGTTCATTGGTGACACGCCAAATTGACAATACTTCACCAGGGCGTGCGCCAGGATGAAAATTAGTCCCTGGCGGACAAAACAAATAAGGAATTTTTCTCTTACATGTATGTGGGCACGGACAAAAAAGGAAAATGTATGTCGTTCTACACTCAATTCTTTCTTTAGAAAAGTGAGGTGAAAGGGGAATAGAAAATTTCAAGGTCATGTTATCCTGATTAGATAACCCCAACAGAGATACCACTTGGAACTGGCAGGGTATTTCGGAATTGGAACTGGCCGAGTATTTCGAAATGGAATTGAAGTCCATTCGGTGCCAATCAGTACGGCGAGTGCTCCCGCATTATCATCGCTTCACTTCTTCCTACACAAAAGCATTGAATTTTGTTAGTGACGTAACAGGATCAGCGTAAAGTCAGATTCGAAAGTTAATCTGTTAATGTATGTTACGTGTATAAAGTCCTACGTTTAAACTAAGACGTAACATTTTGATCGGTCTTTTCGCTTTATTTGAAAATTTGAATTCACATTTGTAATTGAGTCAGTTGTGCAGAAAAGAAAATACATGTATATAAATTCAGTTTAACGCTCTAAGGAAGGTGGGAAGCGATACGCAAAATATTTTGCTAGGGTTTGATCCATGTTATTCAAGAATGACAGTCTCAAAGGCGACAGTCTAATAGAGAGGGAACGACATAATCAAGACAAAGAGAGAATGCACCTTACTTTAATGAAAAAGACAACAGAACCTTAAATTCAGAATCGGAATCGGAATAGTTTACTTAAGAAATAAATCAGCTCTAGGAGTAATAATTCACTGTTTGGAGGTCATTTGTAAAGAAGATCAAATCACGAGCGCGTAGCGCGAGTGATTTATCTTCTTACAACTGACCGACAAACAGTGAATTATTACTCAACAATTCACGCACTTGAGCTGATCTATTTCGATTCTAACACACAATAAACGCGGTAAATGTTGCTTAAACCGTCGATATCGTTCTGCTTTCCGCCATTGCATTGCAGATATCCCGCCAAATATTTGACTGTAATGCTGGTATTTACACACATTTATTACGTTTGCGCTAAAACGACGTTTCACCGTCTAACGCTGCTTTGTGGGATAGCTGACGTCACAAATGCCGCAAAGTAACGTCACGCTTATTCGCCCAGTGAAATTGTTGCACAATAAAACACGTTTTTTTACTATTGGCTATATAGGCGAGGTGTGTTAGAATAAATAGAGGATATTCAAGTTTTTGGAGTGAATATGAGTTTTATTTCATTGAGTGAAGTGAAATTTTTTTTATATTTCATGAGTGCCGAAGGCACGAATGAAATATATAATTTTTCACTTCACGAGATGAAATAAAACTCATATTCACGACAAAAACTTGAATTTTCTTTTTATTATATTGCATGTAGTCATTGTAACGTTGCGCGCTAAAGCATATGACGTCAAAATCTTAAATGACGTCATTACGTCACGTCATTACGTCGCTATTGTGTGTGAACGTTCATTGCGTCAACACTAGCATAGATTATAAAATTTAGTTATGTATAAATTAGAAATGAAACGGTGGAATCGTAATTTGCGTATTCCCAAATCTTATATTTTCACATGTGAAAATATAACTTTTTTATATTCTCACATGTGAAAATATAACTTTTTCAAATATTGGTTATATTTAATACATATTTCTCTATATTTCATCACTTGCCATATAATAAATGATAATCGTACTACACAATGATGATTATCCTAACAAGCACTCTCTGTCACCACCTACTACATATAATCTAATCCGCCAAAATTGAAATACAAGACTCACAGTTCTTGTACGATAAGTGTACGATAAGTGACAATATCACTGAAAAGGGATTCGACAAGAAAGCCTCCAGTGATCATAGAAGACTTGACAGTCAAAACAGTTTGAACCTGAGTGTCGTGACCATTTCTTGTTTTGCAATGTTTGAAGAAACAAATAACAAGGAAATTGTCAATAAAACATTGTTTCCATGGAAATATGGTTTGATAGTGAATCATCAACACCGTAAGGAAACGTATCCTTCTATGTGGTTCACGTACATGTCATACATTCAACCGCAATATGAGATACTGCATGTGTTTTACAACTAACATCACTGTATCCATCTCCTACGTTGTATCAGATTGCCTTCTAACAAAGTTTCATTAATTATAGTATCAATAACTCAATTAGCGTATCGAGTCATTTCAACCCCCGCTCTGATATCAGATAGTAACTTATTGTAAGAAATCTCATCATGTTTCGGGAGTGGGGAAACCTTTTTGCGTCACCCGGGTTGATTAATCATTGACTTTGAACGGATGGACCAGCGCACTTTAGTATGATTCTTTCATAGATTTAACCCAGGGATAGAGGCGTGACCTCATGGTCCTCAAATAATAAGTCGTCTTCTGTAAATATTCTATTCCAACTCGTACAATTGTAACTTCAATGCTAAACAAGTGATTTCGTTCCCACAGAAGGATAATCAGAGTTCCACTTATTTCAAGAAGCGTTTAGCACACAAGACTCAGATTTTCGTCAGTTAGTCACGTATCCATTGCAAGTTCAAAACAATTGCAATTGAAGCTAGCCTGACATGGACCTGACCCGCGCTAAGTTATAAGAATGCCTGATGAGCGACTTTCACCTTGAGAAAGTATTCTACGAAGAATTAAAGGATGGGAAGCGTTCTAAAACGCTACCGTGACAGACACCTCAAAGCCTAACTGAAGGACTCCCAACATTTCAATACAGTCTTGGGAACAAACCAAAGTGGCCCTGTCTCATTAACAAATGAGCAGCTCTCTATGAAGAAAAGAAAACGTGAAGATGAAAGAAAGCACAACAAGTTGGCTTCTTTAAAAAGAAACCAATGAAAAGGTCAGCAGCCGTTTGTTATTAGAGATTCCCTTTTGCTCTAGATTCCAGTGTTGTTGATTCTCTGGTTCGTCATTAATTTCGATTCTCATACAGTTTCAGTTTCGTTTCCTGTACATGAATATCGTTTCTTGTAATGAAGCTTGACCAGTGTGTGTATCTGTTGCTCAAGGCAACGACAAAAATTTTTGATGTTATGGAATCAAAGCCAATACTAAAGGGAACACGATTACAATCAATATGTCGATTTGTAGTAAACCATTTTGCAGTGCAGTCAATTTATGACAGAGTTCTGAATTTTGACCTGCTGCCACACTACCAGAAACAGACCCATAGTGCGATGTGATGGACTAAAAGTCAGCCATATTGAGTTTCTGTAGTTTCTGTACCCCTCGTCAGGGTATATACGATGTAAACATAGATGCGCTATGATAAGCAGTCACCACGACCGAGACTGCTTGCTAGCTATTTACCGATATTTGACGGGGAGTGTCAACAATTGATAAATTAAATTGATTGCGGTGAACTGTCTAGTCCCTATAGACGGGTTCACTAGTTTTTAGTTAGCGCTTTATGTGACAAAACGCGTAATTGAGGGAGAGCAGTCGACCATGGGTACAATTTTCTTCATATTCAAAGTAAACACTGTGGAAAAGGTCCTGAGGGACCTTTTCCAATGAGCGCAAAGCCAGAGTCAATGGACCATAACCAGTTTCATCAACATTGACTTGCTCTGTTAAGAGCTAAAATTGGCATAGTCAGCCATCAAAGAACTCACAAATACTCATGGATAATTCATCTATCAAGAAATAAAGATGGCGTTCCTCATTACTGAGAGACCGTCATTACGAAAACATGCCCATGTGATATACAGAGAATTTTTTTCAAAGGCAATAATTGAAAATTTCATTGGAAAAAAATTTGATATTTTTAATATTTTTGCTTTAAACATTGATTGTGGGTACACGTTAGAACCGCCTCAGCTGTGGCGGTTCTAACGTGTACCCACAATCTATGTTTTGGGTCAAAAATAAGAAAAAATAGGTATACCCCTGCGAACCCCACTTTTACTATATAAAAGTGGGGTATAAGCGGGTATTTATTTCACGGACATGTTTCCTGATGCAAACGACTGCAACTGATATGATCCTATGGCATAATGGCACATATTTGTGAACATTAACGAGACTTGCATGGCAAAACAATGGAAACTGAGATGCAAAGGAATTAACAAACTGAAAAGGCCTATTTAGGCCACGCATTCAGGGTATGTATCAATTTCTTTAATCGCATGCTAAAATATAGTAATCATGCAAAGTCTTATCCCCCTGCGGCAGTAATAAAAAACAAAGATATGCATTCCAAGTGCATACTGCATATTTATTTCAAAATTCTGCAAATCATCTTTGATATTGATGAGAAAATGACAACAAGCATGTCATAAATTGAACACCTATTAATTATGTCACCAGGTTTTCTCGTAACAAATCTTAGGTAGAACAACACAAGTTTAACCCAAATGTTTCAGTAGCACACCTCATCAACGTGTGGAACATTTTTGCAGAAGCTCCATGTAACTGTCAGAACTTTAAATTTGCATTTGGGTTTACACCAGAAGTCCGTTTGGTGCTAATCAGTGCAGTGAGTACTAACATCACCACTTAACTTCTCCCTAAAAAGTGCACTGTTTTGTTAGTGATATAACAGGATTAACGTAAACTAAGATTCGAAAATTAATCTATTAATGTCTGTTACGCCTAAATCTTTCTGGCTTTAAACAAAGACGTAACATTTTGATCGGTCCTTATGGTAAATTTGAAAATTTAAATTCACTTTCATAATTGAGTCAGTTGAGCAAAGAATTAATAAATTCAGTTTTACACTTTAAGGAAGGCAAGAAGTGATATGTAAAATATTTTTCTTGGATTTAAAATCACAAAAATCGTTATCGTTATTTCCACAAGACGTTTATTTCAAAGACAGACAGCGTGACACAGTCAACATGACCCAACTCGCAAAAGAAAAATTGCACATATATAAAGAAAAACAAAAATAGATCAGTAGACGATAATATATATATGAAAAGTGGCAATATCATAAAAATAGATAAGACTTGCTGAATTTCTAATGTCATTGTTTTGACCGATCTATTTCCACATTTAACAATTTGGTGCACAAGTATGCCTCCTTTGTCATCCAAAACGCTGTTGCCTTCATTTCAGATCACTTTTTGTGCGGAATCTGTGGATTCGTGAAAAATTAGCACAATTTAAAGAAAATGGCTTACCTAGACTTAAAGATTGGCACAATGTTAGTCATAAACTGCAAATGTCAGTATATACTGCTAATGACATACTCTTGTGACATTATGACGCATTTTGAATGAAATTTTGAATGAAATCTATTATGTAAATTGACGAGACAGGTTGGAAACAAATCGTCATTATGACCATACATTGGAAACTGAGAGCAAACATGACAAGTATGTATCAGTTTCTATATTCGAGTGCTGAAATATAATAGTCGTGCACAGCTGTTATCCCCCACGGTAGAAATGAATACCGAGTGCATCATGCATATTTATATCAAAATTTTGCAAGTCATATTGGTTTATGATGAGATAATAATTAATAGATAAAAAAAATAAAACCGAGATCCTTTTAGAGCAGCAAAGATATTACTGTGAAAGGAGATGTGCCATACCGCGGTGTTGGCTACTTAAGCCTCTTCAGTGACCCTATATATTTGGCAACATGGAGCCAAAGGCAATAACCGTAATTTTGCAACTTTCAACATGACAGTCGATATAAAGACTATTATAATCAAAATGGGGCCAAATATATATATTAACTGTTGGTTAGAAAATGAGTCTAAACCGATAATAATTTTCTGATTCTCAGAATACCTTCGCTGATCTCAAAGGACCAAAAGGAAAATATACTCTGCACTATGTATGATGTACGGGGATACTTTTTAGGGCTGCCACACGGCACAACACTAGCTGCAGTAATATCAAGTAAAAATAAAACCGAGATCCTTTTAGAGCAGCTAAGATATTTATGAGAAAGAAGTTGGGCCATACCGCGGTTTCGGCTACTTAAGCCTCTTCAGTGACCCTATAGATTTGGCAACATGGAGCCAAAAGCAATAACTGTAATTTTGCAACTTTCAACATCACAGTCGATATAAAGAATGGGACCAAATATATTAAACTTTGGTTAGAAAATGAATCTAAACCGATAATAATTTTCTGATTTCTCAGAATACCCTCGCTGATCTCAAAGGACCAAAAGGAAAATATACTCTGCACTATGGATGATGTACGGAGAGACTTTTATGGCCGCCACACGGCACAACACCAGCTGCAGTAATAGAAAATAAAAATAAAACCGAGATCCTTTTAGAGCAATCAAGATATTTATGAGAAAGAAGGTAAGCCATACCGCGGTTTCGGCTACTTAAGCCTCTTCAGTAACCCTATAGATTTGGCAACATGGAGCCAAAGGCAATAACTGTAATTTTGCAACTTTCAACATGACAGTCGATATATAATCCAAATGGGGCCAACATATTAAACGTTGGTTAGAAAATGAATCTAAACCCATAATAATTTTCTAATTTCTCAGAATACCCTCGCTGATCTCAAAGGAGAGAATGACAAAGCATGCCATATATTGATATACAGTTCATTATGGCATCTGGTTTTAGGTATAGAAAGGAATGTTTGGTCAAAATGTTTTAGCAGCACACTGCATCAACATTCGAAATATTTTAGCAGAAGCTTCAGTTGGAAATGCCAGTATTTAAAAATTATATATTCATTACACCCGGGCTTATACCAGCTTATGCAGTCCGTTTGGTGCTATTAAGTACAATGTGACTGTTTCGAAACTTTCAACAGGATAGTCGATAAAAAACATGCATTAACTTTGTGTTACTGATCGTTCCAAGGCGATACTTCTGTGGTGGTTCTTTTTGTTTTATGTCTTGGTGGTTAATTTTTTTTTTGTGCTGTTGGTGCCTTATGTGTGTTTTCATAGTTTACATGTAAGTTAAGTTTAGGTAACTGAGTGGCCACCTATTGGGAAAATAGCTGCTCATTCGGCTTACGATATGTTTCATGGTATAAGTACCTGATTGTTAGTTTGGTTTTTCCCACCTCGATTTTTGGAGTGGGAATCTTTTTCTGATTGCGCCTTTTCCTGATCTTTGCCTACTTGTACCTTATTATAAAATAGCGATTTTACAGTGATTCACCGGACAAGGAAAACGCACCCTTCTCTGCGGTTGTTGTACTTAATGTGTTACGTGTGATGCGCGTATCTTACCATCTCCTACATTGTATCAGATTGCCCTGTAACAAAGTTTCATTAATGGTATCAATAACTCAATTAGGATATCGAGGCATTTCGGTTGGTACATTTTAACCGCCACTCTGGAACAAAATCAGTGTACTATTGTTTAAGGATATTCGGTATGAAAATTCGGTGCTTACCCATTCAGTCTACAACCTAGAAGAATATTCACCTTCCGTGTTTCTCTGTGTAGCCTCGTTTTAGATAAATGAGTAAGCAGAACGCTAGAATGAAGGTGGTGTATAAATGGTGATAATAATTCATTAAAAGTGACATCCTTTTTCATGCTGACTGTTCTAAATGGATATTTCTCGCCAATCAGACAAGCATATCCCATTGTGTGCCTGTCGGAGATTTTTCTATCTCAGTACTACATGTAGTACATTTTAGCTGTCTCAAAATGTCAATCATTTCTGTATTTAGCCAATAGAAATGTACACCTTTATGTGTACAGCTGTACTACCATATAAGGAAATGATAAGGTGGGAGTCACTTGTCAGTGACAAAAATCAACTTGTAGGTGGTATTGTCATGAAGTTGAAGTCTGCTCAAAATTAAATTTTGCCGAGAATGTTATGCACAAAACAAAATGCTGAGCTCACCTGAGCCGAAGGCTCAAAAGGTGAGCTTATATGATGGCCATGCTCCGTCGTCCGTCGTCGCCGCTGTCGTCGTTGTCGTTCACACTTTTCAAAGATCTTCTCCTCTGAAACCCCTGGTCCAATCAATGCCAAACTTCATGTGGAGCATCCTTAGGAAGGGGGGAATGAAGTTTATATAAATAGTCCAGGTCACATGACCAAGATGGCTGCCATGCCCATACATGGTAAAAACATTAAAAAATCTTCTTCTATGGAAATGGTTGACCGATTTCAATGAAACTTGGTATGTAGCATTGGGGACTCTGGCCCATTATAATTTGTATAAATCATGACCTTGGGTTGACCTTGACTTATTTAATGGCAAAGTTAACTTTGATCACATAGGCTTCTTAATGGAAAGAAGTGAAAACACAGGATTTTTCAGGAAGTTTTGTGGCCTGTGACCTGAAAGTTGGTAGATACATATAACTTAATGAAGTCATAGGAGTATTCAAGGTTAAGGTCATCTCTTGACCTTGGCCAAAGGTCATTTACATATTAAATTTTAAACTTAATTTTCTCAGGAACCACTTTACCAATCAAAGCCAAATTCAATATGTGGTATCCTTAGGAAGGGGGAACTAAAGTTTGTATAAATGGTGTAGTGACCAAGATGGCTGTCATGCCCATACATGGTAAAAACCTTAAAAAATCTTTAAAAAAATCTTCTTCTCTGGAACTGCTGGACCGATTGCAATAAAACTTGATATGTAGCATCGATGACTCTGGCCTATTATAGTTTGTATGAATCATGACCATGGGTTGACATTGACCTATTTTACTGAAAGGTCAACATTGGTCACATAGAATGGGAAACATTGGATTTTTCAGGAAGTTTTGTGGCCTGTGACCTGAAAGTTGATACATACATACATACAACTTTTTGAGTTAATGAAGTTCTATGAATATTCAAGGTCAATGTCATCTCTTGACATTGGCCAAAGGTCATTTACATAATAAATTTAAAACTAAATTTTCCCAGGAACCACTTTACCAGTCAAAGCCAAATTTTATATATGGTATCCTTAGGAAGGGGGAATCAAAGTTTGTATAAATGGTCTACTCGAGTAGGTCACGTTACCAAAATGGCTGCCATGCCCATACATGGTTAAAACGTTAAAAATCTTATTCTCTGGAGAACTGCTGGACCGATTGCAATAAAACTTGGTATGTAGCATTGGGGACTCTGGCCCATCATAGTTTATATAAATCATGACATTGGGTTGACCTTGACCTATTTTACGGAAAGGTCAACAAAGGTCACATAGGTTTCTCAATGGAAAAAATGGAAAACATTGGATTTTTCGGGAAGTTTTGTGGCCTGTGACCTGAAAGTTGGTACATACATACAACTTCTTGAGTTAATGAAGTCCTATGAGTATTCAAGGTCAAGATCATCTCTTGACATTGGCCAAAGGTCATTTACATATTAAATTTAAAACTTAATTTTCTCAGAAACCACTTCACCAATCAAAGCCAAATATTATATGTGGTATCCTTAAGAAGGGGGAATCAAAATTTACATAAATAGTCCAGGTCATATCACCAAGATGGCCGCCATGCCCAAATATGTGATAAAATCCTTTAAACATCTACATCTTTCTGTTACAAATGGATTTGTTTCTTCTAAAATTTATGATAAGCGCGATGACTTTGATTTTGATATAGTAAATTTTCCTTTCTTGGATGGTGACGTTCCTCGTCGTGCTTCTTATGGTGTTTACATTTCGCAACTTATTAGGTTTGCTAGAGTCTGCAATCATGTTACAGACTTCAACGCTCGAAATAAATGTTTAACGGCAAAACTTCTCCAACAGGGCTATCGGTATCATAAACTTCGAAAAACCTTTTCTAAATTTTATCGTAGACACTATGAATTGATTTCCAAATATAATGTTGGATTAAAGACGCTTTTAAGTGAGGGCCTTTCGGAACCTGAATTTTATGGTGACTTAGTTTACAAATTTAAGAAACTTATAGGAATTAATGATTTTTCTTTTCAGTTCAGAAAAATCATAACACGTTACAGACGTATAGCTTATAACTTGAATGTTATGCGACAGTCTGCATGCTTAGTTTTTAACCCAATCATGGTTGATAACTATGCTGCCTTCTTTAATTGCACGCCGGTGGATCGGGCGTCAGACTCTATGATGGCCCCGACTTAAAGCTATTCATTTTAGTTGGTTGGGGCCGGAGCTTCTTGTCTGTTGCTTGGCCCACCGGGGTTTAACTGGTGTTTTTTCTTTTGCTCCAGAGTTAGTAGGTTATTCGGCGCCCAGGGATCTCCATCGTCGGGCAGCTTACTCAATCTGTGAGTCCTTGTTTTTGGTTCATAGGATGTTTATCATGATTTATTTGTTTGTTCTTGGTGATTCATTGACTAGTTAGAGATTCACCACGAGGACCGTAGAACTTACTAAATGTTATGAACCACTGCAGAAGCTGAGGCTGAGGTTAGGATCCTGTAAAACCGGTTTAAGCCCGCCAGTAACTTTGTGTTACTGATCGTTCCAAGGCGATACTTCTGTGGTGGTTCTTTTTGTTTTATGTCTTGGTGTTTGAGGTTTTTTGTGCTGTTGGCGCCTTATGTATGTTTTCATAAATTGTAATTAAGTTAAGGTAACTGAGTGGCCACCTATTGGGAAAATAGCTGCTCATTCGGCTTACGATATGTTTCGTGGTATGGGTGCCTGATTGTTGGTTTGTTTTTTTCCCACCTCGGTTTTTGGAGTGGGAATCTCTTTCTGATTGCGCCTTTTCCTGATCTTTGCCTACTTGTACCTTTTTATTCTCTGGAACTGCTGGATCGATTTCAATTAAACTTGGTATGTAGCATTAGTCTATATAAATCATGACCTTGAGTTGACCTTGACCTATTAAACTGTTAATTTAAACAGAAATATCGAATATTGCAAGAAAGATCTGAAAGTTGGTAAATACAGACAGTTTATAGTTAATAATTATGTGAGCATTTGAGGTCAAGTTTACATTTTACGTTGGCCAACATGACCTTAGCCAAAGGTCATTCATCAAAGACAAAATCTCAGGTAAGCGACATCAGGACCATTGGTCCTCTGGTTGTAAGGTTAGTGCAGAAATTAAAAAAAAGATATTTTTATTTTTATTTCACTGGTCATTTTGAATATTTTTAATGTAAAAACAAAATGGCAGCCTGAACAGCATTTGAAACCGATTGAGGGCCAAAATGGTTTAAGTGATGAGTGACAAAAATAATCAATGATAGTGTTGAGGCCTCAACGAGGAAATCGCAGGCTTGTTTTCAGATTATTCGAGTCTCATCCTCGGCAGAGCCTCTGATGAGACTTGAATTATCGGAAAACTTGCCTGAGATTTCCTTGTCTCGGCCTCAACCCCATTATTTTAATCTCCACATTGAACAATTTTAAGGGTGAATCACATGTGTACCTCATTTTCTTAAAACAAAACAAAACAAAAACGCTGTTGTCTGTTGACGCAAGACTTATTTTCTTTCTTTTGATGGGGAATGTGTGGATTCATAAAAAATACCACAATTCCGAGTGTGTAACCTGGTCTTATTAAGTATAAAATACTGGCGCATTGTTAGTTTAAGGTAACTGCAGTAAACTGAACATTACATAACCCTTCGACATAATGACATATTGTGTCTGTAAGCTGATGAGACATGAGCTGGAAATAAATCGTCATCGTGACAAAACATTGGAACCTGAGAAACCCAGAACCTGGGCAAACTGAAAAGGGTATTGGGCGCGTGCATAGCATTACTGTATCGGTTTCAGTATTTGCGTGCCAAACTATGAAAATCTAGCAGAGTTGTTATCCCCCATGGTAGTAATAAAAACAAAACGGTACATTCCAAGTACATCATGCATATTTATAACAGAATTCTGCAAATCATCTAGGTTATAGACGAGACAATGACAATGCGTGTCATAATTATTAATTTTAAAACTGCTAATAGCAGGGCGGATATGTAACAATTTTTTGGTGGATTGTGCACTTTTTGATAAAAGCATGAAACTTGGCACAGGTGTAGACTTATAATTATAAGAATTTTTGAGGGTCAGTGCCACGTGAAATTTGGCCTGTGACGGCCGCCATTTTGAAATTCAAGATGGCGGCATTTTCATTAAAATCATTATACATATTGATACATGTATCAGTTTCCACTGCTGCTTTCGTAAAAAGTATCAAAAGCCAAAGTTCTAATGCTTATCAATTTTAAGATATATTTTAATGCATTTTAACCTTAAAAGTTTTCAAGATGGCGACTATTTTCAAAGATGGCCGCCATTAATTTACTAAAAATCAAGTTAGCGAGACGAAAATATGAAGCAGTTAATAAAAAGAAGAATTATTCATTATAAAATGTTTCAAGCACACTACATGCCACAAATACAAGTTACAAGTACATAATATCAAATAAAAAATAGATTTAGTGCCACAAATGTCCTGTAATGGCCGAAATTTATTATTTTTTGCATGCAAAGTGGCCACCTATTTGCAGCTTCTTTATCAATATGACATTTAATATATAATTGCCGAAATCATACTTTCTCCGAATAATGTTACATAAATTGTTGTCACAAACATTCTCATACACCTTAAACTCATACTGCTGATTAGAAATATCAAGAATGATGCTAATTCTCAAGATGGTTGCCATATTTAGCTTCTTGAACAGTGTATATTGGTATGTTACATATGGATACTATAAATTATGATTTTGGATGGGAATCTCTTAATCTATTCTAATGAATAGAACCATTCTACTTTCACAAAAATCTTACCTATCTGTATTGTTTCAGTTGCATATTTAAATCAGAATGGTATTCAAGATGGCTGCCAAAGGACAAAAAGAAAAATAATCATATTTTAGGAAAATGTTGATTGAATAGTATGAACTGCTTTGAAGATCTTATTAATTTTCTAGTATGTTGATGTTAACTATCCTTGAATAGAAGTAATGACATTATATTTGACATTCAAAATGGCTGTCAAAATCATATATGGTCATCAGTTGTGATTTTTGTAATAGACATTACTGCCAGTCTTGCAGCACATTCAAATCCTTGATGCAAACTATTCCACGTTTAAGATTTTACTAAATCCTGTAAAGATATGTGCACACATCCAGCAAACAAGCTGTCATTGAAACAAATTTAGCAAAAATATATATATTCCTCTAAAGGTCAGTGATTCTACATATCCGAATCAATATCTGAATCCGCCTACATTTATTACTAGAGTAACAGGTCATCTCATGCCTGCTTTCTGGCAAGTGCCATACTAATTGCAACCTTTCAACGAGTTTTTGGCATCAATGACATCTACGTTAGGACTTCCCATTGCATAGGGTGATGGCTGGAGACTTCAAAATTTCTATCCCTACTAGCTCAAGTGCGAGTTTGTGCCACACATCAAACTGCAGGAGCTGAAGGGTCAAGAGAAACAAGCAGAGTTCCACTTTCTGAAGTAATTTACTTCCTATGGCATAAGACATTGAGCTGCAACAGAAAAGCACAGTAAATGAGCATATGTCTTTTCTAAGTACAACCTTCTGCATGCTGCAAAAGAAGTATGCAAATTAACCATGGAGAAAGCAGAAATGGTAGTTTAACACGCTGGTAGAGGAAGCAGTAAGGGAGGAGGTCAGGTCCTTCAAACTGTGAAAGGCAGGTGTCAGGCAAACTGCATACAACTGGTAAGAGTTCATCCAGTAGAATAGAATGGGGGGGGACTTTATATCCTAATTCAGAAAATGTATTTTGTTTTACCAAGTAAATATGATGTGGCAATCAGGATATCTTGGTAGATAAACCTCTCAGGAATAATGAAGAACAACTGTTGCTAAACCAGAAAACAGAAAAAGAGCATTATGAAAATCTCCTGTTGAATTTCCTTGGAATCTGGAGGACCAGTCTGAGAAAACCCATGTCGAAAACCGAAATGAGTCGAACACAAAGGCCATCTGCATTATAGCATCTGGCAAAGCAGCCAGGCCTTCAGGTACCATCACCAAAATTCTGAAGTCACTCGGGAAAACTGGAACACACAAAGTGCCTGATCTTGTTGACATCACCACAGACAGTTGCATTCCAAGTGACTGGCACTAGAGCTTCATTGTCCACCAGTTTAAGGGAAAAGAGCACATTTTGAACAGAGGCAACACGGGCTTGATGCTGATTGAACAAGTAGTGAAGGTGTTGGAGCATAAAGGGAAAAGATCTGAGCTTGATGAGATGCATTGTGATTTGATGTCAGGTTGAGGCTCTACAGATGCAGTTTTTATTTTTAGAGAATCACTCGGCTGATAATAAGCTTCTCTACATGGCCTCATTTGACCTGCAGGAAACATTTAATTGCGTCAGATTGGATTTCATCTGGTAGACACTGTGAAAACTAGGAAATGATGAGAGGCTAGTGCCTCTTGTTCAATCCATGTACATGTATTGGGATGTGAGAAGCAAGGTTAGAGTTGGTATTGGGTACACTGAGGACTTTGGTGTCTTAGTGGATGTTCACAAGGGCTTTGCCAATAGCACGCTGCATCATTGTGCTAGAGGCCTGATGTCTAGGAAAGAAATGTCCTATTGATGGACGAATGGTGATGTCTAGGGGCCTGATGTCTAGGAAAGAAACGTCCTATTGATGGACGAATGGTGAAGAAGCTTGAAGTTGATAATGAAATTATTGAAGTAGTTCCAAAAGTCTGTTATCTAGTAGACATCTTTTCTGCTTGTTGTGAATATGACCCATTTGTCATTACTGGCTGTTACAATAAGCTTTTGGCAAATTTCGCCAATTGCTTACCCTCTTCACCAACATTTTCTGCTGCTTCTGACAAACGGTAAAATGAATGTGATTACCCGTATAATGCTAAATGCAGCATGAAGAGCACAACAATGACCAGATTGCTAAACAAGCTAAACGTTGTTGCACAAAAGACACTGGTAACGAAATCATGGGATAAAATGTTGTTTGATATGAGAATGGAGCTTGGAAAGGGCCATTACGAAAACTTGTCCATACAATATACAGATAATTTTGTCAGCATTAAATATTAAAAAAATCATTGGAAGAGTTCTGATAATCTAAAAAGTTTGCTCAAAACATTTATTGTGGATACACATTAAAACCGCCTCGCCGAGGTGGTTCTAATGAGTACCCACAATCTTTGTTTTGGAACGAAAAAAGAAAAGAAAATAGGTATACCCCTGTAAACCCCAGTTTTGCTTTATAAAAGTGGGGTATGAGGGTGTATACTTTTTATGGCCATGTTTTCTTCATGCAATGCTGATCCTCAGAATCATTCATAGTGTAGAAGTCGTCTAGGAAGATAACTTGTCAGACAAGTAAAATTCTCGGTAGAGGACAAAAGACGACAAAAATGCACATGATGATGATGATGATGATGATGATGATGATGATGATGATGATGATGATGATGATTGACTAAAACTTAGATACACTAAACAAATACATGTTAAATAATTTTAATCATAAGAACTTTGAAAAAACAACATGTAAAAATGAAAGAAAAAAAGAATATGTTAATACTTTCCTACTTTGGTAGCCATTTTGGATGCCATCATTAATCAGTAAAACGATAATTTGCCTAATACAAACTAAAATGTAACTTGCATTTGTGGTGTTATGTGCTTGAGAACATTTCATCAATGCAAATCCTTCATTCTGATCAAAACAGCATGTTTTATCACACTTCTAGTACTGTGTGTACTAAATTTCAGGTAATTTAATGGCGGCCATTTTGAAAATAGCCGCTATCTTTGAAAATTATGAGTTTATTTTCATAATTTGATATCTTGAAATTTTCATTTATTGAATTTGGGGTTTTTAAAACTTTTAAAGAAAGCAACACTGTAAACTGATAACTAACTGTAAAGGATGTATATGGGAAAAGCCGCCATTTTGAAATTCAAGATGGCGGCCGTCACAGGGCGAATTTCACGTGGCACTGACCCTCAAAAATTCTTATAATTATAGATATAGTCATGTACCAAGTTTCATGCTTTTATCAAAAAGTGCACAATCATTTCACATATCCGCCCTGCTATAATGAATCAGGCTTTCCAATGCCGCCAAAATATAGGAACAGATACATAAAATGCTTAGTCATTTTATTACTTTAATAGAGCCTATGTAGCAAATTTAGAATCAAGCTTTAGACGATTGGTGAGAAATACAATTGATGATGGTGAAAGGAATAACAGGCTCATTCTCAGGTAATAAGTTTCGACCACAGCTCTGTCATAAAAATGAACATAATTAGCAAAATGCTAATCTCACGTATGGTCCTCTATAAAATAAGGTTACATACAAACATACATATACTTAAAACCATTAAAACGCAACTGATATACAGTTTATTTCTACCTTTCAGGGACACCTTGTGCGCTTTGTTTATAGCGAAGTCAGCTTGCCCCTCGCCCGAGAATCGTTCAGCGAAAACTGAACTCAATTTAGCAATTCTGGTGGATGACAAAATCATTAAAATTTGATTTTAAACCCATTCAATTTTGCATAGCAACCCAATTTCAATGCGAAAGTATGTTGCAGAATACCAGCAACAAAAAAAGGTGTAATACCGACAATTCCACCTGATGGAACGACCAAGATTAATTTCCAAATGTTCGAATTTTCGAAAAAATACCACAGATTTTGAGAATCTACCGAATCTTCAATAAAACAGAATCATTCCATAGTTTGGACACAGGAGATGTTACGTTCTAGCATATGGGTCCATTTTATGACAGTTTTAATTTAAAAAAAAAATGGCATTCTTGAATTCACTTCTGGTTTTCATGTACTGACTTTGATGGCCTTTTATAAGATCAAAACTTGAAAAAAAAAACAATCTACGGAATGGTTTACATAGACTTCAGAGCAATATTGGCATTGACCGAAAGTTTGAACACAAAAGAGCTAGTCATAAAGGTTAGCGTATAGCTGGATTGATAAGGTGCATTCGCTTTTGTTTTGTCCATGTTTGAGTTGTGTCCCTTAATCGACAAACGCAGATCGCTTTACTTCACTTGCTAATTTAGCACAAGACGAATATGGCCTTCATATCGGGACGATAATTTCATGATTGTATATAATAACATTGTGAAAATATCCAAGAATCGTTGGATAGGTTATATGCTGAAAGTTGCGTTTTTACTGGCTTCAAGTATCTTGTCTGAGAGAATGTGACATGTATATGTACAATTAGATTGTGATATAAAATGGAATTTAATGAGACTAAGGACACCCTGTAATAGATACTTAAACGTCATATAAACCTAAAATAATTCATAAATATTTCGAAGTGTTGTTAATGATAGCGCAGTTAAGGATGTTTACAAGTAACGACGTATGCTTATTCGTATATGTTTTAGGAGATGCTTAAGTCTTAATATGGCAATGCAAAACTATAGGGACTAAAATAGATGCTGCGAGTATTATAATTAGACCCAATTACAGCAAATGAGCCGCATCGTGAGAAAACGGGATTATTGCCTATGCGAAAACAAAGGCGCAGATCAGCTTCGCAGTAACTGCGAAGCTGATCAGCGCCTTTGTTTTCGCTACTCGGATAGTACAATTCCTCTTCTACTTAAATCCGAAATTTCAAGCTTCTAGCTCTTTTCTGAGCTTGTACAGGCCGGTTTGTGTCGGACCTGGTCGGAAACCCCGAAGACCGTTTTTCTCGCGTCGCGGCTCAAATAATGCCATATACATATACCTTATTCAAGAAACGCGACCCCAGTGATTGGGGACTTTCCCAACCTACGAGGGACCTGACTCCTAGCGACAGTAACTGTTATGGTCTGTACATAAGGCACGTGCAAGAAACTGCCTGATTGGCAAAGGGGCCACCGAGTTTGCTCCTGACACACACCGTCAGTCTTTAACTGACAAGGATTCTAAAAGTTATTGGAACAGATAGTTTGAGTATCCTGGTCAACTTGTGAGAATTGATAGTTTCGGCTATTACTTTCAACTTTTGAGAGTCCTTTATGTGAAAAGTTGTGTGGTTTATTTGAGCGGCATGCGTCAGCAAGCTGTCAGATTGGTTGGTTTCCCTACCTAGGTCGTTGCTGCCACATACCACCGGAGAATAGTAGGCAGATTCAGCAATCGTATACATGAATAAACTGTAATGACAAATAACATAAAACCACACAGTTCAAGAAATGATTGCCAGACCCAGTCAGGTTTTTAAATTAGTGGAGTTGTCTCGAACACGTTGCTGTATTTATATTCGTAAGAATGCCCCAGGCACTCAAAGAAACGACTTTCGACAGTGACTTTTTAAAATAGTGCTGTAAATGAAGATAAAATTACAAATGACTTTCTCAATCAATCAGTTTCGCTTTGTGATTGATATTACACAAACATTTAAATGACAGTCTGTCCTACTGTCAACTTGATAGCTTTTTGACAAAGAATCAAAAGAAGCTGAATGTAGGCCACACATATTAAATGTTTAATTGATCTAGGTTAGCTAATTAAAACTCATCGTTATCAAATTATATTAATGAACAATCCAAATATGCATTACTGTGAAAAAGGCTACACCTACATCAGTGTAGCAGTCGTTTGAACTGAAAAGGTTTACTTTTTAAGAACAACATGTTCAAGACAGATATATATGAAAGAAATAAAAAAATAAATATAATGTTGAATCGTGTTGATCAGAGTCTCATTCTGAGGCCTGTAGCTCGAAAAAAATGCACACTACTCTATGTTAATTTTGTTTACAAATCTCTTGTCTTATATTTTTGAATCCAAACAGAACTGTTAGTAAAAAGATTGAATACTTTTTTCTTTGGCAGCAAACAGCCTCAGTGTGCGCTTTCTATAACAGAAACTTTTGGCCTCGTCCATCCATCTAAGAAAGATACCTTCATGACTGAATATGCCAAGTCTAGATATGTAAATTCTAGACGATGGAGCGGTTGATTCGACAGTCAAAACAAGCAATGCAACTACATTTTATGGAACATAGCAGAACAATTCACTGAAAGTTCCGGTTATGCGCTGCATCCACCGTGACCTGCGTCTTCCCTCAGAGTGAGGTTGACGATGCGCGTTCCCTTCCATCTTCCATCAAGAATTTACTTGCTCATAATCCAAGAAGGTACCCCACTACAATATTTGAGCCGCCTCATAAGAAAACCAAAAATCTGCATTGGCGAAAACAAAGACGCAGATCAGCTTCGCGGTAACCGCGAAGCTGATCAGCGCCTTTGTTTTCGCTACACGGATAGTACAATTCCTCTACTTTCTAAATTCAAAATTTACAGTCTCTAGCCATCTTATATGCTTGTACAGCCCGGTTTGTGTCGGACCTGTTCAAAAACCACATTGTTGGTTTTTCCACAAGGTGGCTCATTTGTAAGGATGTTACTACAGTACTTTACTCAAATATTTATTCAGATGTCAGGAATATTCAAGATGTTTGGCTGAGAAAGCTAGTCTTTAGCAGACAGAAAAGACATAAACAATTTAATGGGATAATGAAAACCATTTTAGCACAAACGGTTCTGGAGAGCTATTCTCAGAGATAGAGACTCGAAATGGTGGACAGAAAACTTTAATAAGCATTCTTAATTAATCATCAAGTGTCAGTAAAGAGGTTGTCGACAGACTTCTACAGACAGAATGACCGGTGAATTTCCAACCTTGAAACACAAAAAAAAAAAATGATTCTAAAACTGTCATCCAGGCGCAGCTGTTATTTCTGAAGACGTCCACTAGGTAGGAGGAATGTAGCTACAGAATCAAGACAAACATGATGCAGTATTTGAACATGAATGTCACCCACTTGCCTAAAGCCACGGGATCACATCTGACCATACTTCAGATGTGCTTTGGGAAGGAAGTCAATAAATTGCACACGTGTTCCAGTGTGCAACAAATTATCAAAAACCATGAAACAAATTTCTGATATAGAAGAAAATGAATCAGTAAAAAGATTCAATGAAAAATCATGTGTAAACAGATATAACTTTATATAACATGATATACAATGGTTATCTTGTCGAAAAATGAGGATGCCGCAAACGCCTTAGGGTGGTCCAATGTCTTCAAATATAATGCTTTGAAATATAATATCCCAGTAATTGATCATATTACTTATAACTGCTAAGTTTCAGCCACCTTATATATCTTATGTTGAAACTCAAGCTTTCATATGTGCTTGATCTCATCAGTAGGTCATTGGTAAGTAACTCGGGTCAGTTTCAAAATTGATACAGTTTCAATTTCAAAGTCCACAACCAGCTAATATCGTAATTCAAAACTTTTGAATTATTGAATTACCAAAATATCCGATTCTTTAAACTTCGACGTTCATCAGAATGAATAAATGACCTCCGGAGTGGTCCACTGTTCAATGTGGTCTTCCCAATCCACTCTTTGTTGAATTCAGACCACATGATTCTGTATTAGACATTCTCGCCCGCCAAACATGCATATAACTTTATGTAAACTACCTGTTTACAGCTGTCTCAAGTGCCGACCATTTCTGTATTAAGTGCAATAGAAATATTTCTATTATATACACATGAACCGCTAAACGTAAAGAAGTGGCATGCTGATTGCCAAGTATACAGTCAGACATAAGTTAAGCATCACCCTAACATTATTCTGGAGACGGGTTTGAGGTAACAATTACTTCATAACAACAATTATTCTGTGACGACATTTTATCAGTATATTTCTTGATCTGTTTGTACTGTCAGAACGACATTTGCCCCAATCGTTTCGATTCTATGGGACCATTTATACACTTACCCCTTTTTGGGGGGTATGCCCTTAGAAATTGTATAATCCATCAATAACTATTCGATTTGAATTTGTATCAGCTCGAAAATAAACTAGAGTTAAAAATAAACAAGATCCAACAGGCATTCTGTCATACTCAATGTTTTATGGAAGTTACAGGAATAGCCATCCAAACTTTTTCGCTTGTTATGTAAGCATTAAGTTTTCACTATGTACCATGCCATTCCTGAACCTTTCATAACTTTTGAAATCAGAGATATCAGTTTGCATTTTCATGGTGGGTAGGGTGGATTTGACATTGTAATAAAATGACATTAACATTCTACAATTTTGGCGATTTGAACACGTTAGTTTTCTGGGCTATTTCAGGGGTAATGTTTATATAGTCAATTACTTTAAGGTGTATCAAGATTTGTTGTCAATTATCATTGATTTATCAAATGTCATAAATGTCACAGGTCGAATAGTTTTGTCTAGTTAATTTTGGAACAAATTCCAAGAGGTTTCGCAGTTGCAGTTAGATCATAAAGCACTCTACATTGTGTATAGAAAGCAAGGCACAGTACATGTACCAAACTTGTGTATTGAATTCATGGAGGGTAGGGTTATGCATCCGGTCAGTACGACAAATGTTTACATGGCTTTGGCAGCTGTTAAATACCTCTTTATTCATAAATAATAACGCTCAGTTTCAAACATACATGGTGAAGAAATGTCACCTATTAAAAAAGTTATCACACAGTATGTTCAGGTGATGCTTAACTTATGTCTGACTGTATATCTAATCAGGGAGTTTCCATTATTACAGGAAAAATGGTTAGATCGTGTTAAATACAATATGCTCTGTTGCAGCGTATAAACCGACGTTAGATTATGATTTCTGGTCAAAACAGGTAGCACAATCACAATGTGAGATGCTCGCTTTCACTGTTTCGTAGTTACGGCGATTTTATTATTATTATTTTGTTTCCTATTTTATATACGTTTAAACGTTGTACCTGAAAAGCTTGTTCCTGGCCGTGGTGGACGTGTTTAAAAGGTTCTACAGATAAAAGGTTCTGTACGGATATAACTTAAATGTTATGCGACAGTCTGCATGCTTAGCTTTTAACCCAATCATGGTTGATAACTATGCTGCTTTCTTTAATTGCACGCAGGTGGGTCAGACTCTATGATGGCCCGACTTGAAGCCATTCATTTTAGTTGGTTGGGACTTGAGCTTCTTGTCTGTTGCTTGGCCCACAGGGGTTCAACTGGTATTTTTCGTTAGCTCCAGGTTTTCAGTGACGTTGTTAGGCGCCGAGGGATTCTGCTATTGTATTCTGCGAGTGTTCGTTTTTGATTCATCTTGGACGTTATCATGATTTATTTGTTTGTCCTTGCATGATGATTCATTGTCGAGTTAGAGATTCATCACGAGGACCGAACAACTAACTAAATGCTGTGAACCACTACAGAAGCCGAGGGTGAGGTTAGGCACCTGTAAAACTACTTGTAGTTTAAGCCCGCCAGTAATTTTATATTACTGATCGTTCCAAGGCGATACTTTCGATGGTTGTTATTGTCTTGGTGTTGAATTTTTGTATTGTTTGCACCTTATGTACGTTTCATATTTTAGTTAAGTTTGTGTAACCGAGTGGCCACCTACTGGGAAAATACTGGGAAAACAGCTGCGAACTCGGCTTATGATATGTTTTCTTTGTATAAGTACCTAATTGTTAGTTTACTTTTTCCCGCCTCGGTTTTTGGAGAGCGGGTTTCTATCTGGTGGCGCCATTTCCTGACCATTACCTCTACAAAGAAATTTTTTCGAATATCTTAAGCTTATAAACGGTAAACAACTCTAACTTCGCCATCTAAAAATTACCTTACAGATTGTCTTCCTCTTTGCGTGTTTGTTTCAAACAGGATTTTCGTTCCGAAATAATTACAGAATACATGGGTGTACATAGTAAGTAAGTAAGTAATGATTTATTATGGTGTCACATATCAAATATACATATAAACAAAGTACATAAAACAACATTAACGCATTTGATATCCAGCCATTAAGACTTATGAGACACTGTTTGGATAAAAAAAAAAAAAAAAAAAAAAAAAAAAAAAAAAAAAAAAAAAAATATGATCATGTTCTAACACACAATTGAGCATGCACAATATACAAAATATATCTATATTGGAAGAAATAAAACAAAAAAACTACAATTTTATATACATATATCTATGGATGATTTGACTTGAACCACTTTTCCTGGACAGGCTCAGACCAAGGCGGTTTACCAGTAATCAGATGGTCAGCCAGTAGCGTATAAGCTTTGCCTGGAGACACAAGCAACCCGTCTTTTTCTTTAGGAAGAACGTGGAGCGGTTTGTGAGTATAAAGATTTGCATTTAGATCCCAATTGGGGGCACCCTTCCAAAAACACTTGATTTGTTAGAGGATCTGACTAGAGCCCCGCTTCTGAGCTTTTTTCCAGGGTGAGAAAAACAATGACGGGTAACAATCCAAAGCTTGATCTTGTTAATGTTGATGCACATAAAAAGATTGGTCTGATTCTGTCAATTTGTTCTCAAGGTAGGCCTATTGAGCGGATAAGAAATCAAGGGCCATAATTCTGTCCAAAGTTTGCAAAAAATGACAGGCAGCAATCCCAAGCTAGATCTTGTCAAAGTTGTGCATACAAATTTTGGTCAGATTCTGTCAATTCGTTCTCAAGATATTGGGCGAAAACGAAATTCTTACGTCAATCAAGGGCCAAAACTCCGTCAAAATTTTGCGAAAAATGACATGCAACAATCCCAAGCTAGATCTTGTCAATGTTGATGTGCATACAAAAATTGGTCGGAATCTGTCAATTCGTTCTCAAGATATTCAGCGGTTACGAAATTCTGACGTCAATCAAGAACGGTAACTTCGTCAAAATTTTGCGAAAAAAGACAGACAACAATCCCAAGCTAAATCTTGTCAATGTCATATGTGCATACAAATTTTGGTCAGATTATGTCAATTCGTTCGGGAAATATTGAGCGGAAACAAACTTCTGACGTCAATCAAGGGCCGTTACTCTGTCAAAAATTTGCGAAAAATGACGGGCAACAGTCCCAAGCTAAATTTTGTCAATGTTGATGTTGATGTGCATACAAAATTTGGTCAGATTCTGTCAATTCGTTCTCAAGATATTGAGCGAAAACGACATTCTGACGTCAATCAAGGTCCATAACTCCGTCAACATTTTGCAAAAAAATTACGGGCAACAACCCCAAGCTAGATCTTGTCAATATTTGTGTGCTTAAAAAATTTGGTCAGATTCTGTCATTTCGTTCTCAAGATATCGAGCGGAAACGAATTGTTGGCATTTGCATTTTAAACAACTTAAAATACATATGTTTAACTTTGATAACGAGAAAAACTATAACATGTGTTATATGTTATAGACGGCGTTGTTTTTGTTTTGACAATGCTTATATAGAGTGATCGGTGTTGAATGATAATTCTCAGAATACCCTCGCTTATCTCAAAGGACTAAAAGGAAATTATAACCTGCATTATGGATGATGTACGGAGATACTTTTTTGCGTTTTGTTTTGGTATTTGGTGTATGGTACAGTTCAAACAAAACATTTTTAAGGGAAAAAATTACTTCTTTTGACCATATTTTACAATGGAAAAGTCATTGTCAAAATTATTTCTATTATGAAAGTTTTATTAACGAACCGATTTTCATTTTTTTTTTTTTTTTTTTTTTTTTTTTTTTTTTTTTTTTTTTTTTTTTTTTTTTGCATCTGCTCTATCTAAAGACGTTTGGTATGCACATGTAAAAGGGTGGCACGATCACTTTTAATTGGATTGATTCAGAAAAGAGTGCTTCTGAAAATGCAGTTTGTGAAAAATTGTGTACATTGTAAGTACAGCATGGTCTCTGGAGTGCAGAAACCAATCATTGGCACATAAATAAGATTTTTAAAGACTTAAAATCTCCCCGTACATCCATTGAATGCTCCTATTTTCCCAATCCGCAGGGATGGCTTTGCGCTCAACAGTCTGTGTTGGTTCTAAATGTTTTATGTCTTGGTGTTGAATTTTCATGCTGTTTGCACCTCATGTATGTTTTCATATTTTAGTTACGTTTGGGTGACCGCTTAATGGGAAATAGCTGCTCCTTCGGCTTACGATATGTTTTCTTAGTATAAGGACCTTATTATTGATTTAGTTTTTCCCACCTCGTTTTTTTGGTAGTGGGAATTTCTTTCTGATTGCGCCATTTCCTGATAATTGCATACATGTTTACCTTTTTGATAGACTTCAAGCAAGTGCACAGGCCAACCAGTCAGGTAAACCCGGAAATGAACTTGCACACGCAAATTATTATGTGTATTTTAAGTATATGTCATGTTTGGGAAGCGGACAGAGTTTGGGTGAGCTTTTGTCATTTTTTTTTCAAGGCATAGCTTCACGTGCGTTCTTCCTTATGCGTCTGGAAGGGTATCTATTAGGAATATATGTATATGACAATATACTTAAAGGATAAGGGATATTTTACGTATAGTTTGAGGGATATGGCGGGATACTGAAAGCCCCAGGGAGGACATTTAGGGATATTTCGATACAAATTTTGGTGATATTTGCCAAAATCTAGGGGATATTTTCCCAAAACTTTATAGGGACACGGGATACTGAGATCCCCCTTCCAGGGCCTCATAACAAGAACAACTGGAAACTGTATGTACGTATTTACTACAGAAATGTACACAATGTTCACGAAATTTAAGGCTTTCACATACTTAGGATATAACCTGAAAACGTGTTCATAAAAGGTCTATTCTTCAGAGACGAGGTAAAAGTTGTGCCTGTTACCCTCATGTAGACCTGGGAGCCTGTCTGAAGTCGCGCTGTTGTTGACCCTGAAACACAATTGTTCCAACCGTCTCCTGCGGCGAACTTGCCAGCAGTACCTTGTCCATCCATGTAAATTTCTACAGAAACTGAAGATAGCTGTTCTGTGCATATTGTAGAATGGAAAATGTATACACCCCCAATTGGCGCGTTAAAGTGTCCATTTCCGGTATTATACACGTTTTGTTCATTTATCAAGGTGTTCCTAAAGCGAATAATGCTACCTGTGGTCGGACGCATTGTTGACGGATTGTAGGCAAAGAAGGCATACGAGGGTTGGACTGAAACTAGAAATAAAGTTTATGATCATGCCGCACCCAACATATGATCATAAATGTTTTCAGTCGTTTTGTTCCCAGGCCATTTTGTACTTGCAAGCCGACAACGAGATGACATAGACGGTCGGCCTTTACAGACGGATCTCCTAAGATGAATACAATTACGAGGGGATGTAATAGCATAAACTTCCGTGTATTAAATGCTGGATAACGTGTTGCAAAGATGCGAATAACTTTCTATTGATAGCAGAAAAAGCTTGCTTTACTTTTGATTTTGTACTGCAATGAAAATAACTAATTATTGTGTGTCCTCGGTAACTTGGTTCACCAATACATGCCAGCTACTACAGTAAGTCTTATTTCCGGATAGTGGTAGTATCCGCTAGTAACATGTATTGTCAATTTGTCAGCATTGGTCAGTAGCATTGTTTTAAGGGAAAGGCAAGGGAGAAATACAATGATCAATATTGAAAGTACACAACATGGCACAAGTTTTATTAATTAACATCGGATGAAAATTAAGAAAGTTCTGCTGCTTTGAATTTTCTTTAATTTCTGTTTAAGAGAGCGACTATCTTGGATATTCATGGGGCCATATGACTTCATTAAGCCCTAATAAAAATGCATAGTCTATACTGATGAAACAGTATTAACATTTCTGTATTAATTTCTGTTTAAAGTCACTTCGTTCCAAAATTTGAAATGCCAAGATCTCACTTATTCCTTTGTCGATTTAAAACAAAATTTGCATTGTTAAGAATTTTAGTTTTAAAGGTATTTGTTGTTGAATATTGCGTTCTCCTTTAAAATCAAAACTATGCTGCCTTATGCTCCATGAACAATTTTTATAGCATCCGTCTCCGATAGGTCAAATATCATTCGAAACAAAGTTGGTTGATGTTTTTAATTAGAACAATTAAAACATAAGTCATTTACAGACTAATCAAATGACCAGAGAAGCTACTCGTATAAGGTGTATTCTGAAGCGTCGCGCCAGCTGTAATTTGTGTCACTTGCAAGAAGACAGTACTGCCAGCCTGGAGACGCAGTGTTGTTGATCCCGAAGCGCAAGCCTTATGCGAACTAGCTCCGGCAGTGAATTCGCCAACATTACCCCTCCCAGTTGCGTTAAATATGACCCATATTGCCTTCCCTTGATCAGTGCAAAGAGTTGACTCGAATGTGTATATTCCCCCAACCGGTGCGGTGAAATTGCCATTTCTGGTATTATACACATTTTGCTCATTATCAATGGTTTTTGTAAAGACAATGGTAGAAGACGGATGCAACGTTGAGGGGCTGAATGCATAGAAAGCGTAGGAGGCTGAAATATATATAAATTATTTAGTGGGTTCCAACTGGCAGACACCTGAGACCTTTTATTAACAAAAAAACGCCGAGTAACTATTCATAATACGTGTATTCACAGACTCATCAAAACTTATGCAAAGACAGCATTTGCTTGTGAGCTGAAGCTATTCATGAGCATACTAACCTTTGGTGTTATTGACATTATCTGGGCATGATCGTATACGACACATGGCATATTCGGACGGTTCACCGAAGCAGTAATTTCCCACTAGAGAAGGGCGTGGATTGTCACAAGCACGTGTTCTATGGGTCAAGCCCTCCCCACATGTACTAGTACAGGACGACCATCTGGTCCACGTGTTCCACCCGCCGTGTACTACAATAAAGTGGAATAGTCACGGTCATTGTATGCATCACGAAAACTTGCCACTGCAATATACAGAGATTTTTAAATGTGTAAAAACTGAAATTTTTCATTGAAAATTTTTGACATTTTTCTTATTTTTACACAAAACATAGATTGTGGATACACGTTAGAACCGCAGAAGTACCCACAATTTATGTTTTGGAGCAAAAATAAGAAAAATAGGTTTACCCCTGCATACCCCAGTTTTGCTATATAAAAGTGGGATATTATGGGGTATGCATTTCACGGACATGTTTTCCTGATGTATGATACACTCGATGCCCGAATTCAGAAAACGTAATTTCAGAAAATCCGCTTAGCGTCTCTTGACGGAAAATGTTTAGTATTTTTAGCATGTGTGGATAATTAGTAAGCATTTGTAATTGTGCACCAATCAAATGACAAATCGTGCACTAATCCATGGTTGGCATCAACGCAGAGACTGCACACTGACAAAGGAAACAGTTGGTTTACCTACATGAAGGCGTATCCCCTTAGAACCCACTAGTTGTTATAGCGCTTTCTTCAATGTAAGTCCTAAATACGTAGTAGCTTTGCATCCAGAACCATCCCCCCTTGTACATGTAGATTTGCGCCCGGTACAAGAGTTTGATATAATTATGGTCATACACACAGGTTTACCGTTTGTCTCTTTATATTGTTTAGCTTTTTAATGATCACTGGTGATGATTTATTTACTCACAGTGTCCAGTTTTTCCGACCATTTTAGAATGCTTTCAATTCAAAAGGAGTTAATATTTGTGTCTTACTTCGTCGGGCACATAAATCTGGAACAGATCAATTCTACATACCCGGGCAATCACGAAGTATGCAATCTTTCACTTCAGTTGCGTTGCCGCTACAGTTCTTTCCACCATTCATAGCACTCGGATTGGAACACGATCGAGAGCGAGTTACTGACCCTTTCCCACATGATGTGCTACACGACGTCCAATCAGTCCAGGCAGCCCATGCTCCGTCGACTGAAACATTGTTTGATTTGACTAAACGGTATAGTGTGCTACTGGTTCCAAAACGTCTAGATATTTTTGCTTTCAGAGTACTCTTATTTCTTGAGTTCTTGAGCTGAGCTTTAAGTAAGAGCATCATTGTGCCTAAAATGGCATAGGAATATATGACAAAGTTTTGCTCTGTTCAATGCATCACCGTTTCGTCAAGAATCTGGATGGTGGATGGCAGTCCTGAATTGGTTTAGATTCAGCTCCCGATTGAAAAGTCTGAAGGCAGTAACCTACCACAGCCATGACCGAAAATAAAGGCACAAAAATAAAGAATCGCTATGGAAATTAAGAATAGATAGTCTCTGTCAACTAGTAAGAATACTTCATCCTAAATAAGAATGTACAGGCACTGAAATATATCATGGTAAGAAACGCATAGGACGCTAGGATAAAACTGTTGATAGTTTGACAAGTATGCCATAAACGTATGAAATAGGAGATAGGTAAATTGGAAGAAAACTAAAGTGGAAATATTTGTAGATATTGAAAATGCTCTTCGTACAGAAACTAGTCCTGAACATATTCGTATGTGAGGCAATTACAATTCAGACTAGAAGCAAATACTTCCCTAAGAATTCTTGGATCGGGAGCTGAATCCTTAGATACCGATTAAGTCTCAGTATATATAGTAATGAAAGATCTTAGAATATTTTGTTAACAGTGCACTGTTTCAAGAAACTGCGCATGTCTAGCATATGCGAAAAATAGAACTACAGTCGTTCAAGATATAAATCTCGACAATCAATGGAGAATGAAGGAACAGAGCCCGGATCAGGATGACTATAGTGCAGCCCCGTGAAACATAAAGTAAAAGACTGAAATTTCAAATCATGTAAGAAATTCAAACGTCATCGAAATCAAGTTACCAGTTAATAAGCGTTAATGATCCAGACTGAAATTGAGTTATTCTGAGCAGGTAATGAGGGTATGGGTAAGAAATTAAACACAAGAAATAAGGTTAATTAAGACATTTGTTGACACAAAATAAAGCAATGATTGATCTTTCGGGAGCAGAAAAACCATTCAGCTAAAAACCTCGAACAACAACCTCGACAGTCGGTGTACCAACGGAGATACATGGTTTTTGTTATAGAATCTTAAGCTAATTTGCGTTGTAAGTTGTACAGAATGCCACAATCTTTTCAATCGGGAGTGGTCGGTGGAGAAAAACAGCGAGTGAGCCAACGACTTTTCAATCGGGTGCAGAAACATAATTACCTAGATCTGATATTTGAAGATATTCAAGCCTTGCTGTTAAATGTATTACTTCCATTTATACAGAAAACTCGTACATACTTATTCCACAGAGCCCACAAAACTGAGGACAACTTTTTCTCGCAGCTTCTTGATTCAGTTTACAAAGGCCAAACGTCTTGTTTGCCAATCCACATTCATCGAGAATGTCAAAGCAGTGAGAAACAGTGGGGACTGAAACAGCTACAAGCGAAACAGATTTGCAGAGGTTTCGTCATTTAGATGGGCCTTTTACGAAGTTTAATGAGCTACGTGTGATGGCTTCATATGCTACAGTTATCACTATGTGGTTTAGTGGGTGACAAAAAGTGTGAAAAATCATACATAATAAGTGATAAACACTGCTTATTTCACAAAGATCATATAATGATAAATATCAGTTATAGACCGGGTTAGTAATGTAAACTTTTTTGCTGGTTCTGATTATTGGATTACATGTATATCTTTATGAGAGTATGGTTAGTAAGAGTTAAAGAGATATGCGATTTATAATTGTATAGCAGGCTCACCACGAGGACCGAAGAACTAACTAAATGTTATGGACCACTGCAGAAGCTGACGGTGAGGTTATGGCCATGTAAAACCGGTTTAAGACCGCCAGTAACTTTAATTTGTGATGCTGATCGTTCCAATGCGATACTTCTGTGGTGGTTATTTTTGTTTTATGTCTTGGTGTTTAAAATTTTTGTGCTGTTGGCGCCTTATGTATGTTTTCATATTTTTAGTTAAGTTTAGGTAACTGAGTGGCCACCTATTGGGAAAATAGCTGCTCATTCGGCTTACGATATGTTTTCATGGTATAAGTACCTGATTGTCAGTTTGGTTTTTTCCCACCTCGGTTTTTGGAGTGGGAATCTTTTTCTGATTGCGCCTTTTCCTGATCTTTGCCTACTTGTACCTTCTCATTACGTAGTTTTGCTTTCCTTATACCCTAGTTTCAGATCACTTTCAAAACTATGTTGTAAAGTATAAAAAAACATACAAAATAGTGAAATAAAGATGATTTGATAAAGTCTACCTTGTGTTGTTTGGTTTCCACATACAGTTCCTTTGCATAAACTGTATTCCACAGGGTCTCCCAAGCAGAAATGGCCGAACATAGAAGGTGGTGGATCTGTGCAAGTTCTGTGCCGTTTCTTAAGACCGTTTCCACATGGGACTGAGCAATCTTCCCACGAACCCCAGGTATTCCACTGACCATGAACTGGATTAATATTTTTTTTTATGAAATCTTGTTAATATAAGGAGGACTCTTTTTTTTCCTACAAAAAGAGTGCTTCTAATAAAAACAAGACTTTGTTTCTCTTTCTTAAAAGAAACCGTAGATTTACAGTGAGTATTTTTCCTAAACAAATGCCACTTTAGTGCGACATTTTCGGAGAATAAAATTTACAGGCTGCAATACCGGTATGCAGATGGATGTATTGAGGACTTTCATAGTGTGGTGTTATATTGCATGATTTACGAATCCTAGAAAATGGGAAATGCATTTTTCAAAGATTATTGTTTTTACCTTATAAAATGGAAGACAAATTGCAGAACAACTTTCCTACTCGTAATTATTACGATAAAAGTGTTAGTTTTGTACCTGGGCATGCTCGTGGAAAACAAGAACGATATTGTGTACTGTTGCCTGAGCAATTATATCCGCCATGCCTTGGGGCCGGGTTAGTACACTGTCTGCTTCTTGAGGTAACACCAAGACCGCACGTGGTGGAACATGCTAACCATTTTGTCCAACGACTCCATCCGCCATCGACTGCAATGAGGATACAATGAGCTATATCATGACAAAACTATTTAGTTTTTTTCACCCGAAACTTTAAGCCTGTTATCTTCTCTGGCGGTTCAACCCAGTTTATATCCACGCAGTCCAATCAATAACTGAGCAACGGAACGGAGGGGTTGGTTTAAAGCGTACTTCCGGATAGGTGGGATGAATAAATTGTGTAAACAAACCATGGATAAATGAATCTGCTAGGTAAGATCATTGTTACTCATTTCTCTGTAGATAGTGGTTGCAATATGTGTATGCGCAGTATAAAGTGCATCTCATAAGCTTTAAACTGATATGAAAATGACCTTGCAACACTTCGTAGAAACAGCGTGATAGATGCGCCAAAATTTTATTCGAAGCTTTGTGCCTTACCTGTTCTGTCATGCGACATCATGAAATGACAAGTTTCGAGCAATTCCATATAACCTGTACAATTTTTGATGATGTCTGACCTTCACAGTAGCCGAATAATGATCTATACTATCCTAAATTAAAATGGGATGTCACATGGCTGATTTTTTTAGGTATACGTCGTTTCTCCGTAGGTGGCATTTGTAATAGGTACCTTTCTTCCGGAGGGAATGGATGTTGAAATCTTCAGTGAAGCTGTTTAAAGCATACAAAATACGTTAAGCGTTTGTGCTATTGTAATGCACAATGCCTATACGAAGGTTACATACGTTGCTGACTAAAATGAAAAATGAAAATTTAAACATGTTTAAAACCTTCGCGAACAGTTCGAGACTAGATTGCGACACTTGAAAATTCTCACGACACTCGTGCGACACTCGCACGAATGTCGTGCGAATGTCCGTCACACGACAGTCGCGAGACATTCGAGAGAGTGTCTCACGACTTTCCCGCGAATGTGGCTTATTTTCATTTTCATTATTACGACAGTCGCGCGACAGTCTTGCGAAATATTTTGATGAAAACATTTGCATAAATTTTTTAAACCTGTTTAAAAACTTCGCGACCAGTTCGCGACACATGAAAATTTTCAAGATACTTGTGCGACACTCGCAAGAATGTGATACGTGCGAAAGCCCGCGACAAAATTGGCAAACAGTCGCTTGAAATTCGCATGCCAGTGACATTCTAGCTTAATTGAATTTTTATTTCATTTTGTCGATTTCACCTACAGTCAGTGTATATTTCATGACCCATGCCGAAACTATAAGGGCATATTTTAATGATTTATGGTTATAACTTCAAATGCATGTGCGAAAACTTGCACATGCAATACGCAGACATTTTTTGACATGTAAAAATTGAAAATTTCACCAGGAAAAATTGATATTTTTAATACTTTCCTCAAAACATAGATCGTCTCTGGGGCTGTTCTAACGAGTGCCCACAATCTATATTTTAGACCAAACATTAGAAAAATAGGTTAACCCCTGCATACAACATTTTTACTATATACAAGCGAGAAACAACGTGTTATTCATATTACGGACATGTTTTCCTGATGAATTATGTATATTTATGGCATTGGTATAAAAGAACACACATTGCTGAACTTAAAACAGACTATTACAGCTCAAAATACACATTTACCTATTTTTGCAGTAATTTGTTACGCACTAGTCATTTGTATCTACCGGGGAAAACGAGGCCTACGTGCCAGGATTTAACTTCTGATGTGCCGGGGATGTGCCGCGGGCTTACTTTAGTGCACGTACATGCAAATTACTAAGCCTCTCTCGAATATATTGTTTGTCATAAGAACAACTTTCAGATGTTGATTCTCATTATTGTCATCGTTCAGGTCCGGGCCTTGGGATATAACCACAAATTTGACCCACATTGCCTGGATTTTATGTGGATTTTAAAACTTTAAAAGTGTATACAGACTCTATTGTCTTAACGTTTTGCTCAATGACAGAAATCTTCATGTACATCCTTTTAAGTGATTGACGTAAATTGTCACGTGATCGATCTCAAAGCAACAGTCAAGCCATCAGGAAAACATGTCTATGAATTGTATACCCCATTGAACCCCAATTTTATAGAGTAAAATTGGGGACTACAGTGGCATACCTATTATTCTTACATTTGATCCAAAACATAGATTGTGGGTACTCGTAAATTGGGGATTACAGGGTTATACCTATTTTTCTTCAATATTTGATCCCAAACATACATTGTGGGTACTCCTTAAAACCGCCTCGGCGAGGCGGTTGTACGTGTACCGACAATCAATGTTTTAGCAAATATATTATAAAGATTTTTTTCTACGGATTTTTTCTTCAATTTTTACATCTGAAAAAAAAGATCTGTATATTGCATGGGCAAGTTTTGGTAATGATATGCTCTGAGCCTTTGCATGTGAAAACCAACAATTTTGTTTCCGATCATGTCCGATAAAAACCGACCTTTACAGTCACACAATCAGCCTAGAGGTTTAAATATCGGACTTACACAAGTTTAACAAAATTGTAGAGTTGCCCATTGATTGTAAATTTGCCCCCTACCCCCACCCGCCCCGGCAAAAAATAATATAATAAAATTTAAACGAACGAAGATGCCACATTTCTGAAATATGACAAATTGCTACAAGATCTTCTCATTCATTATTTCCCGTCGCTGTTTCGTAATTACCCGAACCTCACACGGTAGTAGAACGAGATACCGAAGCGGAGCGAAGTGAAATTATCTTTCCTGATCTAAGTTCAAAAGACTTTATCAGAACCTTTGTTGTTGTTTTTACCATGAGAAAGGATAATCCTTAGTTAGTGTTTATGCGTTTTACATTGAATTTAACATGCATCTGGGGAGTGGGGTGCCTTATATTTTGAGCTCAGGGGTCAGGATCGAGAAATAATGGGTTCGATACCTACCTTCGCCGTGCTGTGCCCATACACAAGCCACTTTAATCTCCTCCATGGAACTGTGTAGCATCAAGGAATCAGTGGTTTCGTCCCGACATGACTGAAAAACCTGTTGACTTGGACGAAAACCCATAGCCACATCAAAATAACATTCATGAAACAAGAATGCCCCTCCGTAAAAGTATACGTATACTCAACCCCTCCATCGTAGGAGACGACGTAATTGATTTATATCAACATATTTTCAAAAGTGTGGGGCTTTAAACAAAAATAGTAATTTAAAGTATACAATAGTACGTAGTCCAAATAGCACTTACCTCTTCACATGTGATTGCAAAATACCGGAAAACAATCTGGCCAAAATAATGACGTAGTCTGATTTCAAACCCACAATTTTCACGGGCTGATTTATACTGGCGCATATTTGCGTGCTGCACGAGACATGACTGCGACATAATTTTTATACCAGAACGGGCAGTGTGATATAACCGTTTGTATGCGCTATATCGTTTGGATCAAAAATAGCAGAGAATGGGTTTAAAAACGACATTTTTGTCGTAAAAATGCAAGAACCGTCTCTAAAATGGGTGTATTCTTTTCCCACCCGCTCATTATCGAACTATAGATTGGACTGCGTGATATCGAACCTGGTCGTTCACACGAAAGAGACGCTGTTCAAATATGAAAAGATATACAGCTGTAGTAATTGCCTATGTTAATTCATACCAAAATATGCACATAACAAGCGCTGACAGTCAGTGGGAAATGAAAAATCCAAGGTATCATCAAATATCAAAATGATTTCAATAAAAAAAAACAGTTCTGTAACATTGCAGATTTGACACGCTCCATGCCAAATATACTTTATACGGGCATGTTAGAGAAAAAGTATGAACATAATCCTCCACTGAAAACTTTGATAAACTTACCCATGTCACACAAACCACAATATTTACGACAGATATCCTTGGCACGATGAGGATCACTGCATATATTCAACACATTGGAAAGTCCCGAACAATTTTGGCTGGGATCATCAGTGCAGTTTCCATTGGTAAGTTGACGCACTGAAATAGAGAATCATAGAAACAATAAGGCAATAGCTATGATACATTATCATTTTAAATTTTAGACTCTATTTCTATTGGGAAAACAATGTCCAGTCTGTTATGATTATTTTGTTAATGATGAAAGATTTGTCGATTTCAAAAACAGTATAGATTTTCCGCCCCCTGCTGGCCCACACACAGAACAAACTCAGCTAAGGGTGTTCGTTTTTATACCTTCTTGTGAGTCAACCTCACAAAGTTCCTTGTTACAACCATCTTTGAAACAACACTTTTTGCAATTACTGTTGACCGATCTGCCTATGATGGTAAATTGCCGATCATCTGGACAATTCTGGAACAAATAAATAAAAGACTGTATATATTTCTAAACGACAACATACAGCAAACTAAATATCAATGTTGATTCCGCATTGTCCGAATGATGCCTCATTTTAAACATAAAATGTGTAACGTAAACATTTTGAGACGAAAGTCCACAGATGTTCTTTCAATGCATCATACTGTTCAGCATAAAACACACGTAAACTAATAATAACCATTTAAGAATCATGTTACTTTTCTCGAATATCTTAAATACATATGCGTGTTGTTATTTACGTATTCTACCACACGGGCCGCGAATATGCTCTTCTAATCGTAGTTTAAAACATGGCTGTGGATCTTTACAAAAAATAGCACTTCTCTAGTGCTGAAGATACGTACCTGTTTTGTAGTACATCCCATAGAGAACAGTGTGCTATTTCCTTGTTCATCACGTTCTATATAACATCCCTGAAAAAAAAACACTTACTTCTAAATCGAATGACAACCACTAGAGCTATATTATGGCGTTAATAAGAAAAAAAAATTAAAACAGTCAGACATAGCAGCTTATATTGTTTATATAGGCGGATTCTGACAACGAAACTAAATACAAACCTAATGCTCATTCTGGATCTTTGAACCTAGATATTTGTTTTCGAACTATACGGTGGTTAATGGACGTAAACGCAATACACGTACCGAGTCAGCCTGACACTTTGTAACGATATTACAATCCTGCTCTGTTGTAATATCCTGGCAGTGGAAACAATAAAGACAATCTGAAAAAAGATAAGAAGAAGGGCTTCAACTCGCAATTTATTTTTCTTCCAAGACAAAAATTGTTTCTAATTTAACTTGAACAATTCTTTTTATCAACAATACGAGCTAAAATGTATGGTAAAGATATTTGTATGTTTGTGTTGCTATAAAATTTCCAACAAGTTTTTTTTTTTTTTTTTTTTTTTTTTTTTTTTCACTCAAATGTGGAGTGTCAAGTGTCTTGCTTAAGGACACAGCAGAGTAGGTTCCAAAAACACCGACCGCTGGATTACAACACTCCCTTTCAAAATCTATCTTACGTTTAGATACCTCTTCCGGACAATGTAAAAAATAACGCACACGGAATGCATGATAGGACATGCATTCTTGTGGATTTAAAGGAAATCATTGCCAATAGATCCAACTTCCGTCGCCATTCGTCTATCTATATACAGCCTCAATTGTTTCCATTTCTACAAACTTCGAATATTTTTAGTCTGTCTCGGTCAAAGATTTCAAAATTGATCGTGAAGCCTCCATTTGCTTTTACCGATCAGCCATGTGTTTTGATTGTAAACTAGCTAATTCAACAGAAAACGAAAGATTGACGCATGGATTTCTCTAGTTCTATTTAAGGATTGAAATTCAGATTTTTAGCTTTCACTGGATGATGAAAAACATTAGGCTGTTTTAATGTCTGTGAAGCCCGAAGGGCTTCTCGGAGACATTAAAACAGCTAATGTTTTTCATCATCCAGTGAAAGCTAAAATCTGAATTTCAATACTTATATTTACATTTTATATTATCAGTCAAGTATCAGATTTTTAATTGCGCATATCACCGTTCATTTTCATGTTATTTGACATTAAATCCGACTTAACGTAATTTTGGAACAGCCAAAACGTCAAATTTTCGCGCCTAACGTCATGGCGATACGCGGCCAACGTCACGTCAACAAGAGTAAACAAACAACGTCACTGGATGAGTTCTGACGTCAGTCCGCCCATAGGTGTGGCCTCTAGACCACGTGACTTAATGTTTTTCATTGGGAAATGAAGAACATCAAGAAAGATACTTTCATCTAGGGCGATTGCAATAAAAATGTAAATATAAAGTATTATAAATTATTACTCCATTACGAAAACTTGCCCATGCAATATACAGAGATTTTTTTTCAGTAAAAAAATGAAAATTTCATCAGAAATATTTTGATATTTTTCTTATTTTTGCTCAAAACATAGATTGTGGGTACACGTTAGAACCGCCTCGCCGAGGCGGTTCTAACGAGTACCCACAATCTATGTTTGGAGCAAAAATAAGAAAAATAGGTATACCCCTGCATACCGCAGTTTTGCTATATATATAAAAGTGGGGTTCAAAGGGGTATACATTACACGGACATGTTTTCCTGATGTATACGGCTGTACAGACCGCGACTCCTTCGTGGTTGCTCTGTCAACTACCATTAAAACTTACCGGTGTATCTGCTGATGTGTACTAGAAGAAGAGTAATAACTACACCTGTGAAATGATAAACAATACATTAAATATGGTGCTGTAGAAAAGAAGAACGACTAATTTTTCATACAGAGTATCATAGGGGAAAAACTTTTTTTCCAACGTCATACTCGATATATTGTAATAAATTTATACAATTATAATTTGAAAATTTTATTAATAGCATTTCGACTAATATGTAATATATTCTGTAGACAAATATGGTACTTACAGTAGGAGTTCATTATGGCGACTAAAGTGAGATGTGATAACGATTGTCTTTTTACCAAACCGATAGCACATTTTGTAGATAAGAACATGAAATCGGGGCATAACAAGTTGTCCTTAGCTCTGGATACATGGAGTTACGCCTTTCATATCGTAATATTGTGGAGAGGGTGACTTCTACAAAATAAGCACATCAAAGTGGCACAAGTGACGCAATTTCGTGAAAGGCTTGAAAAGGTACAAGTAGGCAATGATCAAGAAAAGGCGCAATCAGAACAAAATCCCCACTCTTAAATCGGAGGTGTGTAAAAATAAATTGACAGTAAGGTACTTATATTTAGAAAACATATCGTAAGCCGAGTGAGCAGCTATTTCCCAATAGGCGGCCACTCAGTTACCCGAACTTAAATAAAAATATGAAAGCGTGCTTAAAGGTTCAAACAGCACGAAAATTCGACTCCGAAATAAAACAAATGGAACCACAACAGAGGTATCGCCTTGCCTTGAAACGATCAGTGATATATACTGGGGGGGGGGGGGGGGGGCTTAAATCCATTTTACAGGCGCCTAACCTCACCTTCATCTTCTGGTGGTTCTAATATACACAGACATACACAAGCAATCAGAAAATCATGTTAAGAAATATAAAACATAGGTACCAACATGTGTAAGAGACAGCAGGGTGAGCAGCTGTTGAAGTGAGGTGGTCACAGTGCTAGCTTGGACAGAACAAATAAATTGCCTAAAGTAACAAAAATGCCCAACCATATTAATTTGAATTTGTACTAATTCGTCACAAATTTCGTACCAATGGCATAATTTTGTAGCATACATTTCCAAATCTATAAACCTTGCAGGAAATCAGTTATCGGATAGCATTAAAACATATATGCGTATGTTTTCGGTCGAAAGAACTACTGAGAATCACGTGGTATTGTATACATACAAACCGACACACATTGCAATTCAGACCGAAGTTGAGGTTAGATATTCGAGTTTTATCCTGTAGCCTTTACTTTAAACATTTATTGAAAGAAAGTAACATAAGAAATCCCTGTTATTTCGTTTTCGCAAACACTTCAATGTTATTGCGGTGAAAGTACTTTATTTTCATTTTTTGCAGTGTTTCCGAAAACGAAATGACCTGGATTCCTTATGTTACTTCAATAAATGTTCATTTTCTGCATTGAGTTTTGACTGCACCTAGTTATCAGTCAGTAGGGTAATAAATAAGATAAATAAATAAGATATCTTCTTTATTTTATTAGAAAGGTAAAAGTAGGCAATGGCCGGAGATGGCGCAATCAGAAATACCCACTCCACAAACCGAGAACTGGGAAAAAACTAAAATGACACTAAGGTACTTATACGAAGAAAACATATCGTAAACCGAGTGAGCAGCTATTCCCCAAGAGGCGGCCACTCAGTTACCCGGACTTAACTTAAAATATGTAAATGTACATAAGGCTCAAACAGCACAAACATTCGACTCCAAAACAAAACAAGTAGCCCAAGGGCAACGATCGCTCACCTGAGAGTAAAAATATTGAGAGAAACTGCCTCATGGCTCAGAGAAGAAGTTGTTTGATTTTTTTTTCAAAAATTCATCCTTTATGTTGACATAGCAACCTATCAAATTAAGCAACTTAAACAAAAGTGGCATAAAATCATGGAGAGCCACTGAACAAATAAAATTCAAATATCCCCAGTGAAACAACAGAAATTGACAATTCCCACTTTTCCCCGTATAAGACAATGGAAACTTCAAGCTGCAAAGCAACCAAAGTAGTTGGACAAGGACAATAAAAACACAAACTTTGTAGAGGTTAATGTCATAAGCATGCATGTAAAGTTTCAGCTTCATCCTCCTTACAGCCTTTGAGAAGATTTTTAAATATTTTTTTTTCATAAATTCACCCTTACGCTGCTATAGCAACCAAAATAATTAAGCAATTATGACAAAAAATGCCAAAATTGTGGAGGACTAGTCAACAAACATTTACGTAAAAACAAAACTCAAATATTTCAAGCGAAATGGCAGAAATCGCAATTTTCCGCTTTTCGTTTTATAAGTCAATGGAAACTTTAAGTTGCCATAGCAACCAAAGTAGTGGGACAAAGACAATAAAAAACATAATTTTTGTAGAGGCTAATATCATAAGCATGTATGCAAAGTTTCAGCTTCATCCGCCTCACAGCTTCTGAGAAGAAAATTTTTGAATATTTTTTTTTTCGAAAATTTACCCTTTACGTTGCTATAGCAACCAAACAAATAAAGCGATTTTGACAAAAGTTGCCTAAAACGGGGAGGACTACTCAATAAACATTTGTGTAAAAACAAAATTTCAATATCCTCAATGAAACGGCAGAAATTGCAAATTTCCACTTTTTGACTTATAAGTCAATGGAAACTTCAAGTTACCATAGCAACCGAAGTAGTTGGACAAAGACAATAAAAACACAAACTTTGTAAAGGCTAATGTCATAAGCATGTATGCTAAATTTCAGCTTCATCCCGCATACGGCTTCTGAGAAGAAGATTTTTGAATATATATTTTTTTTTTCGAAAATTTACCCTTTATGTTGCTATAGCAACCAAACGAATAAAGTGATTTTTACAAAAGTTGCCTTAAACGTGAAGGACTACTCAATAAACATTTATGTAAAAACAAAATTCAAATATCCCCAGCCTGACAACAGAAAATGCCAATTTCCACTTTTCTCCATACAAGTCAATGGAAACTTCAAGTTGCCATAGCAACCAGAGTTCTTATCCGATCGAAATAAAAAAACACAAATCTTCGTTCCCCCACCTGTAGATGCTATATGTGAAATATGAAAAGATTCGGCCTGGCAGCTTCAGAGGAGAAGTCGTTTGAAAATGTTGACGACGACGGACGACGCACGGACGCCGACTCGACTACCATACTATAAGCTCACCTTGTGAGCCTACGGCTCAGGTGAGCTAAAAAAGAACCACTACAGAAGTATCGCATTGGAACGAACAGTAATATAAAATTACAGGGGGGGGCGGGGGGGGGGGGGGGCTTTGATACAAAAATATTAATAAGAAAACGGAAATCATGTAAGGAAATTTTCATACATAGGTACCAACATGAAACTCATATAACGGAAATCAGGGTGAGCAGCTATTGAAGGTAAGGTGGTCACAGTGCTAGATTGGACAGAACAAGTAAAATGCAGAGGGCTAAGTGAACAGCCAAACCACAAAGTCATGCAACATAAAACATAAATTGAATAACCTGGATACATGTGAACCACAACAGCAGTACCGCCTTGGAACGGTAAGTTATAAATTATTTGGGGCCCTTATACCGGTTTTACAGGCGCCTAACCTCACCCAATCTTCTGCAGTGGTTCACAACATTTAGTTAGTTGTTCGGTCCTCGTGGTGAATCTTCAACTAGTCAATGAACCATCGAGGACAAACGAATAAATCATGATAACCACCCCGATGAATCAAAAACGAGGACTCAAAAGATTGAGTAAGCTGCCCAACGATCGACATCCCTGGGCGCCGAATAACTTACTGAAACCCGGAGCAAAAGAAAAACAACAGTTGAACCCCGGTGGGCCAAGCAACAGACAAGAAGCTCCGGTCCCAACCAACTAAAATGAATAGCTGTATGTTGGGTCATCATATAGTCTACTCGTAGATAGAGATAGGAAAATGCAGACTGATTGCAAATAATCCCTGAGGATTGGAAAAATAAGAGCATTAAATGGATGTACGGGGAGACTTTTTAGGGCCGCCACACAGCACAACCACAAGAACCCTGATGTAAAAAGGTACAAGTAGATATCTATTATAAAGAAGATATTTTATATAGCAATTAAGATATCTTTTTATAATATTAGATATATAAAATGTTTTAAGATATCTTTTATAGTAAATGAAGTAAATTGACAAGTAAGATATCTTTATTGATATATTAGATATCTTATTTGTAAAAAAGTATATAACCTCCCAATTAGTAATACAGATATCTGATATGGTAATTAAGATATTTGTTAATATAGATATGTTGTATAACACATTAGACAAAGTGCGAAAGTAGACATTTTATTTGACAAATAAGATATCTCATATACAAAAATATAAACATATATAATCTTGGCAAATAGGATATCTAATATTCTAAAGTAGACATCTTATTTGACAAATATGATTTCTTATATACAAAAATAGATATCTTATTTGGTATATAAGATATCTTATTTGTTTTACTCAGTCACAAATGGTTTCTTTTCCTAGTATCAGATATCTATTATGTCAATACAGATGTCTTATTTATAGCTTTAATTAAGATATCTTATATATTTATTCAGACGTCTTATTACCTAATTAAGATATCAAACTTACTAAATGAGATATCTTATTTACCACTATCAATATCTTTATTTCCAATATCTCATTTGCTAATTAAGATATCTAGTTTGGCAATAAAGTTGTCTTATTTAGCATATAAGATTAAGATATCTTAAGTGTGGAATTAAATCAGATATCTTCTGTATAGGATATCTTATTTAGGATATAAGATATCTTATTTGATAAATAAAATATAAAAGTTTGATCCCTTGGAATCAGAGAAAAATAAGATATCTGTTGTCCTAATTAAGATATCTTAATTATACCCTAAATAAGATATGTTATTTACTAATTAGCATAATATAATAAATAGTAAAACGGCTCGCCATACTTTTAGTACAAACGTCGCAAGACGATAAACCTACTAACCTACAGATAACTTATTTTGCTAACAATTAGTGGAAAAATGAATGATAAGAAACACGATGTCATTGTTTTAAATTTTAGAACGAAAACTCGAACAATGAGAACACAGTTGAAATGTACAGCATGTCACATTTTGATTATCCTATGGGATTGTCTTTATTTAATTTAAAGTAGAAAAAGTACCTTGAGATGCTGGTAGCCCCCCCCACACACACACACACACACACATGCACACACACACACACACCGCCCTCAACCTGCCCCTCAACATGCTCACTCCTGGCACATTGCACCTCAATTCCCAAGTCAAAGAGAGCACTGTTGGATCATATTTGTAACAAATCATATATGTAACACATTTGTTAGTACAACAGAGCACCCATGACAAGTACATCTTAGAAACGTGCATTTGCAAAAAGCGCTGTGGTTGGTAACTGAAAGACATCTTACTTGCGACCAACTTTTAAAAGTTTCTTTTAGGGATTATGGTGAATAACTGAAAAGGACATTAAGTTACGGTGACAACATAACAGCATCGTAACTTTCCGGCCAAGTCAAGCCCACCTTAGCGTCGTCTTATCTTACGAAGTGGCGCCTTTCATGTTTAAATAGTTACGACAGCTTAAAGTAACTGGAATAGCAAGAGCGTAAATTTTAAGGCGGTCATCTTAAGACCATATCGTAAGTATGTCGTAAGTAGGGAAACTTAAGTTGCCTTTGAGTTAGTAACCCCTGACTTGTATACTCAATCTAGGACCTGATCGCGGACAATGAGGGTCAGGTTGTCGGTCCTAGATGGAAAATGAAAATACAATGTAAAATGTCATTCTTTAATGATAAGAAGACATAGGATAAAAGGTTGCCTAGATCTTGAACTCTAGCTCTACCCTTAACATGGACCCTAGAGTCTGGTGTCAGAGGAACAAAGCAAACCTTAAAGAGTATCTATCGTCTAAGTATGACTTATTTCTAAACAATTTTGGGACGTGTTCGGAGCCTCCTTTGCAAAGCCATCGTCGTCTGGCGAAAATCCAGACTCCGAAAAATTCGCTGCCTCCGATGAACTGGCATTTGAAAATACCTCGCCATACACGTGCACGTTTATGTAGCATTTCAGTGTCGAAATCATCCAGATCATCGAAGTCGACTGTCGATATATCAGAAAAGTCCTGATTGGTCTTCTCAGTAGTGTTGATGTCCCCACTTGGTGTAACATCTTGCTGACTCAGGCTCTCTTCTTCTCCTGGGCCCAGTTGTTCAAAACTAACGACGTCGTTAGTTAACGTTTCGTTAAAATTTCAAACATTAATATTACAAATACACTGTTTTTGTTGAAAAAATGTGAGAATACTGCAAAGGATTCTCACATTTCTTCAACAAAAAATAACAGTGTATTTGTAATATTAATGTTTGAAATTTTAACAAAACGTTAACTAACGACGTCGTTAGTTTTGAACAACTGGGCCCTGATTGGTCTCCTCAGTAGTGTTGATGTCCCAACTTTGTGTAACATCTTGCTGTCTCAGGCTCTCTTCCATTACGAAAACTTGCCCATGCAATATACAGAGATTTTTTTAGCTTTAAAAATTGAAAATTTTCTGCAGAAATGTTTTGATATTTTTTCTTATTTTTGCTCAAAACATAGATTGTGGGTACACGTTAGAACCGCCTCGGTTTTTGGAGCAAAAATAAGAAAAATAGGTATACCCCTGCATACTCCAGTTTTGCTATATATAAAAGTGGGGTTCAAGGGGGTATACATTACACGGGCATGTTTTCGTGATGTTCTCTGGAGGGTCAGTATGCCGTCAATGTCAGTAATGTTGAATTCTCTAGCATCCATCGGCGTCTCCTCCTGATGACTTGACGTAGCTCAAGCCGCGCTCCTTGTCGATCCACTTCATTTAGCATTTGGTACTCAATCGCTGCACAATACTGCTCAGGCGCACCGGTTGTTTTCGCCTGAGCCACAGCTGCCAGCAGATGGTATCATTTACGCTGATGGGGGTCCCAGGTACATGTAGCTTCGTCTAAGGAACGTAGAGTTGCAGCCCTCCTCAAAACGTACCACCTACACAACTCCGAGTCGGAGAAGCTGTAGCCGTACAATCAGCAATCTCTTCAGTCAAAGGCTTCCTTTCATCATTCAAACTTCCAGACGAACTTACCTCGCTACTTCACACAGGTGCTGACACAGCCTGCCAATTCCGATCAAGAGGAGTATCGGGAATAATTGAAGAATGTGAATAATGCTGCGACTCTCTATCTTTTGGGTTCACGTTCTGCGCTAAATTACCATGTGCCCGTCGTCGACAAACAGTTTTATTTATTCTATTTACTTTATTTACTTTAAGTTGATGGTTCTGTAGGACCCTTTTTCTAAAAACAGGAACTACTGATGTGATAGCCTCTATGACATTTAGCATGCAGTCTTACTTCATGATAAGATCGTTGACTGTTGAACTCATGCGCGCAAACCAGCAACATGAGACATGAGACAGCTTGTACTGTCAACATGATTCCAAACAGAATTACTTTCAGTACACACAGGATACGTTACACACGAGATATGGTATCACATATATGGAAATTACCATCCGCCGCTGGAAATTCGGAGTTGTTTGTACCTTTTTCTCAATGCTGATCTGGAGATTTGTACAGTACTGGGCTCCGTACATTTGAAGGAGAAGGCATGAAGCTACCAAAACCACTGTCAGGCAGTGTAGAAGAATACATGTACACTGAAAAGAAAGTTATAAGAGGCCGCCTTATATTTTTTCCTTCTAGTTCAGAAAGTAAAATACGATCAATTACAATTCATAGTCATATGTATAAACCAATGTCTAACAGTGGCTTTGTGAGTTTCTGCATTCCAATCTGTGTGATACTTTTCACACAGACGAAGCATGAGTAAAGGTACCCTCAATTACCCTCAATTCAATAAGTCACACTTTATTAACATCAAATTCAATGTCATATTTCGACGTTTTCGTTTTATATTTTAATTTATTTGAAAGTGTTATTGACTGCTACGATGTATGAAAAAATCATGTTACATGTGTTGCTGCTATAAGAATTTTCGTTTTAGTTTTGTAAATGCAAGAAGACAGCAATATGAATAACAGGAGTTCAGCGTTTTGTATGCAATTGGCATACAAACTTTGTTCTTCTCTGGTTGCATTATTAGCAGCAGCACGGCATTGAAATTTTCAGCGATTATTTATGTTAAATACTTGACTCTGATAGATTATGAAAATTTTAAAAATCGTCCACAGATTTTGCTATTTTGGTTGTTAAAATTTAGAATTGAAACCGGAAGTGTGCGGCAGTCGTTACCTGTTTGTCCTCGAAAATCGTATAATACAGCTCTTTCGAGGTATATTTCTCATTTCCAGGCCTCAAAAAGTGAATTTATAGGGATTAACATGTTTAAGAGGTACATTGTTGATTTTTCAAAAAATCTCGAAAATAGCGATTTTTTAAAAATGCGTAAAAACTTAATAAGTTGAGAAAATTCGAATGTTTGATGTTTTTCCAACCTGGAAAGGCCCCTTTGATGACACCCGTTCATTATTTCAATACATTTTGCGCTTTAACCAATTTTTATTCAAAAACATTGATTTTTGCACTTTTACATGAAAAACGCGTTTAGTGAATGAAATTTATTTCTGAGCACTTTGTAACTTTACTTAATTGAAAGACACGTCTTTAGGCAAAAAATCATTCAATTTTGCACATGGCTTATAAATTAAAAATGAATTTGAAAAGTGGCCTCTTATAACTTTTTTTCAGTGTAGTTGTAAATTGGAGAAAAATGGAAACGTTTGACTTACAGCCTCTCTGTTTTCTCTTGCATGGTTCATAGGCGTACGCCTTCGAAACCGCACCAAACTTTGATGTTCTATAGGATGTACTGATTCCTTCTGAATATCCCGCATCACTCGTATCAACTCTGTCGGCCCATCTTGTCTCAACTTATTTTGCTGTGATCCCACCTCTAACACCAAATGTAGCGTTTTTCAGTTTCAACACCAAAATATTCGAATTCGCGTGAAAATTAATGATATAGATGGACAAGGCAACAAACCAACACACAGCGCGTTTCAAATTCCTGATATAATATTCAGCAACTTCACTTACCAAATCACAATCTTAGTCTGCCCAGCATTCAGGGGCCGTACCTTACATACTCTGACATAAGCTGTGATGACTCCTTGACCACCCATCTGATACAAGCTTTGCTGATCTTTCCACGTGCATAACTACCGCAGCGGAGCTCCAACATCTTGCACTCCTTCGGATAGTAACCTAGAGAAGCCAGAGAAATGTTACCTGTAACTATGAAACGCCAAAACTGTCTGATGATGATGATGATGATGATGATGATGATGATGATGATGATGATGATGATGATGATGATGATGATCGATATTGATGATGATAGATCATAATGACGATGATGGTGATGATCGATCATGATCATTATAGATAGATAGATAGATAGATAGATAGATAGATAGATAGATAGATAGATAGATAGATAGATAGATAGATAGATAGATAGATAGATAGATAGATAGATAGATAGATAGATAGATAGATAGATAGATAGATAGATAGAATCAGAAGTATGTCCGGTAGTCCCGGCATGTATACAATAACTCTCTAAACGGTGTCAATGCAATTCTTCTTCTCCCAATTATTCTTCTCCCAAAATCGTCCCCATCATATAATGTAGTTGTCACATCATATAAAGAAGTCTGCGCATATAATGAAGCTTGTACATATAATGAAGTTATCGAACCATATAATCAACTTGATGCATATAAAGACAATAGCCCATAATATAATGAGAAGTCTACCATAATATAAAGATGTTTACTCATCATATAATGTAAGTCTACCATAATGTAAAGATGTTTACTCATCATATAATGAAAATTTCCATAATATAAAGAACCTGGTCCAACATATAATGGACTTTTCTCATTATATAATGCACACTATACAACATATAATCAAATGTGAGCAGGATATAATGACGATGATGAATCAAATGTTTTATTCCTTACCATCAGACAGCTTTGGCGTTCCATATGTAACGCATATCCGTTACATTATTTTATTTCCAAACATGAACCGCTTTGATGGCTAGTTGTTCGTCCAAGGGTTGCAAGTCAAAACTTATGACGTGACAGATGTGCTTGATGTACTCCTTAATGCAAGCTCATATGCAAAAATGCAGGGGACAATGGATCAGGCTTTACAATCATGTGATAACTTTGACCTCTCAACCACTGTTACCAGCAATGGGCTGATTTAATATGTACGAGTAGAAAGTAACGAGCATTTCGCGACATTTCGTGAAAGGTTTGAAACCAACTGTAATGGTGTGCTATAAATAGATATGCAAATTTCAAACTTAAAACTTTGTGAAATGAGTAAGTGTTACGTACATGCACATAGGACAGCAACCCACCCTTTGCGAATTATAAGGGCAGGTGAGCATGCTTTTCCACCGATGGTTTAGCTGTTGCCGCAGTGTGTTGCGCTCACGTAACACCAACTGTAACAAAATGTTTAATAATTAATTTTAATTTGTTAACAGACAAGGAACAAGGAATTTTAATAGTTGCACTTAGCCACCAGACACACAGGTCGTGCTAATGCTCTGGCGCTATTGCCCGTTACTTTCAATGGCGTAGTACGACTTTCTGCGGAAAAAGAACGAAATGAAGAGAAAACCAACGATGAGTAACTCCCAATGTAGCTTTCTAAACTTTTCATCCGAGTTGTCCTCCGTTCATCAAACCTGTTGCAAAAGATACAAATAGTGTGATTGGGACTTAAAGTTGGCGTCTCGAAATTACATGCGACTTTAATTGGATTTTTACGCATTGTGTCACCAATCTAATAAGAAAGGTTTGGAAATTCTGGTAAAAGCTTTGATTTATCTGATTCTATAATGTTTAGTCATGATTTTCATTTACATACAACAGAACATGACACTATAACTCAGTGGTACAAACGATTTTCCACAACCAGTTAATTATGTATCAATTAAAACAATATGGAAATGACACGAATCCTGCACTTCCGGATACAAGCATGAAACTTGGCAGATATGTTTATAAGCATGAACTATTTGAAATTTTCTCGTTAGCCAATCAAAATTACTCCAATTTTCAAGATGGCGGCTCGAAATTCCAAGATGGCTGCCAAATCTAAATTCAATTGTCATTATTGCCTTTACTCAAGTCATGAATAACATAGTTTCAGTTTTAACGGGTACTGGAAATAAGGTCTATTTGAATTATGGGGTTGCTGAGGGGCAAAATTTGAAACTGATTAGAATGGCTTTTATGAAGAATCGTTTAGTTTCTAACCTTTACTTGGAAATATGAAAATTTATAATGCAAATACACTTTGCTCTACACATTTTGATAATACAATTCTTCTTCTTCTTCTTCTTCTTCTTCTTCTAAAATATCATGATGAACGATTTTAACATGAAATGAACTATATACAGCCAAAAGTGCTACTAAGGATTGCAATAAACTTAAGCTGGCTACTGATGCTTCCAAATAGTTTTCGTTCACACCAACGACGACAACAGATACAACAACAAGTGCATGTACTACTAATACTTTTCATCTTTAATGTACATTCTGTGCACATTTTTAATCTTTAGTTGTACATTTTTGATAGTGAATGAATATGACAATTTAAGCTCTAACCTCCCGCTTGAAAGTTAAGGAAGTCTGTTAGAAAGTTTTCATTCATTCTGGATTTTATCTACTGTATATGCTTGCATCGTCACAGATTCTATTTCCTTCATAATGTGCTGCTGTTCTGTTGGAGGAGTAGCACCAGCTTGATTGGTTCATGAAGCCTGGTCGCTAGACTCTATCGGTGTCTTTAATTCTTAATGAGACTTAACGGGTGTCTTTGTAGCATTTCCGTTTTTTTCGCCTTGAGAGTGGATTCCATCATATAAGTCTCTGTAGAAAACCTTTCTTTAGATGTTGCTCATCAGACATTCCTATATAAAGTTGGTGCATCTTAGCTGTGAAACTATAATACCATTTGCATTTTTTGCGTCCATGATTTCTCCAGACCACTGTGTCTGTAAGCTTGTTTTAACGCTTGATTTTAAGCTTTCTCAAGCACCTTAAGTAGACATGGTGATCTCTTTGAATGATGTCGATATAATAGCCATGCCACGCATGAATATATGAGAGTTGACTGAGCCATGTAGACTTTCAGCTGGTATCGACCTTTGTTTCATTTCGCTTATACATTTGCACATATTCTTCCAAATGCCACACTGGCTTTTGCTGTTCTAGTCATCAATACGCACTGTTCTGGAGAAACTGCTTCTCGGGTAGATGGATGTATTAAACAAATCAGTATTTGTCCTCTGTGTCTGGTGTGTGTTCGAGCCCCGCGCTGGCAACATGTGAGACAAGCCAACTTCTGCTTGCGGGTGTGCCAGGTATTTTTTTCTCGGGAATCTCCCGTTTTCGCCCCCCCCCCCCCCACTTACTCATTGGCCCGTCTCATATGAGCTGAAATAATCTTGAAAGGGACGTAAAACTGAATTAAAAAGTATTTGTCCATTCGTAGTGGTTAGCGGATTATTGCACAGCTTTCCGGTGCCGATTGGAGCACAACATTTGTCATTTTTGTTAATTGGAAGGTCATAGCTATCACGGGTAATCCATGTGGATCTGTTGCACCATGCATTTATGCCTATGAGCTGGTATTCTTCGCCATTTCCCTTATCTTTGTCATCTGCATAGAGTATATCATCCAGCACATCTATGTGCACCTTAGTTTTAGTTTTCAACTTCCGTTGGTTGAATAACTTTCCATCAAAAACGTTCCTGATTGGAAAATTAGTATCACAGACTTAAACGGCTTCAATGAGTATCGCAAATGATATCATACACAAAGGTGTTGTCCCCTAGCGCAACCCTGTTTGGCCTCATTTGTCATATCACAAGGTTAATAGAACTCCCCATCGTCCTGTGCATGCATATCATCATTCCCACAGGATGGCCATTTGACCATGATTTACTTTGACAGCCCATATCTTCGCAAGTCTCTCACAACTTTGTTTAAATTTTTGGTGAAGTTGACAGTCACCATATATAGGTCTGCTTTCTATTCTTGACATTTCTCATGAAGTTGTCTTGCTATATGAAAATCATCTACTGTCTTCCTGTCATCTCTGAATCAGCATTCACTTTCCGGAATAAATCCTGTCTGTTAAAGACTTCAGGATTTCCTTTCTGTGTGTGAAGGTGCATGTCTTGTGGGAATTCTTCCTTCCTCCACGCAGCCACGGTGAAACATCTCTTTCAGTCTCTCTGTCATGGATAGCCCCCAGACGGCAGCGGTACTTGCATTTGAACATGGAAATTTGCCAGCTGAGAGTCTGTTGAACTGCTAGAGACTCCTTTAAACTACCCTTGCATATATGATTTTAATTTGAAGTATATTTTTCTGGCTATCGTTGTCGATTTATAAGAGATCACTGATGACGATTTAGTACTTTATTAGTATTTTATTGTCTTTCATCTATGGCGGTTAGGTATTTATCAAGCAAGCAAACTGAATTTCTTCTATTTTCTTTCAAGAGTCTTACATGTCTCTGACATTTGATATAGATTGACAAATATTGCTGCTGGTTTGTCTTCTTGAATAAGGAGCTAGTATCATCTTAATGCTTGTGCTGTTCCTCAAGATTCTAGAAGCCTCCGAATAGCTTAACCATTCTCATCAAACCAGTAATTGAGTTTTCGAGATGGATGTCCTAAAAGTTCTATAGCTGAAGAATGTTCCAGTTTTCTTCTGTGTCTTCCAAACTGAGATTGATTGCACCCAGTTGGATGCAAATGTACAATTCTATTTTGGTTCAGTTTCGAGACACCCAGTCTCTATGGTGGTTTCTTGCTTAAAAGTCGCCTCTAAGGCTTGTGTTTGATGACACCAGTCTATAATCCATCCAATACCCTGCTCTACATTACATTTGTCACTCTGACACCCTGCCTGTCTTTTCTCCACTCTATGACATACAGTTTATGAGACGCCCGTGTTTGGATCGCAGATGCACCCATGATGTTCACCTGTATATCACTTCATCTGGACTGATCATGGTGTATGAGATGGACAGTATTGACATATTTATCGCCCGTCAGAGGAAGTATCGAAGTCATTAGGTGGTCATTGATGCCTTATGGCAATCCCGACAGCTAACACAAAGCCAACTTCTCCTTTATGGGTCTTCTCACTTTGGCCTCCGCACTAGGAGAAAGTACAGCCGGCACCAACTCTTTTTCCATAACCTCTACAAACTAAGTCTCACTCAGTACAGCTATCTGCTTAAGTGTGACTAACAAGTGACTGTTCTACGCTGTTGTCCAGTCGACCCAGGATTACCTATTAATCGGTGAACCTTCCTCTGCCGATCTTCAATGGTATGACTAACATCTCAGTATTTGGGAGACAATATTGACTGCTTAATAAAGGTGCTTAACATAAATTCATGTTAAATATTATGTTTTCCTACAATTATGACCAGGGGAGAGTGGTAGCCTTGCGGTAAAGCGTCGGACTGACTGCATCGAGAGGTCCTGGGTTTGGTCACCACTGAGGGCGTCGTGTTGTGTCCTTGAGCAAGACACATTTACTCACCACAGAACTGAATCATACCAAGTAGTGTTAGTTCAGTGTAGGCATGATTGCAAAAAATGTTGACTCAATACAAAGAAGAAAAACAATATCAGGACCCCATTGGAAATAAGCCTTTGGGCTTTCATGGGCTATCCTGGGTTATTTCAACACGCATACATAACAATATATTTTATGCATTTTATGCATTTTTCTTTTTCATGTCTCATACACTTGGGCACGTTCTGCTGGCGGCACCAGGCTTGGTCACTTCCAGAGACGGTGGGTGTAGGCGAAGAAGCTTGACGTGACGCTTTGCTACACTCCTTTGGTCCGGGAGTGTGAGACATGATTATGCTGTGATATTTTTTTATTACTTGCCTCTTTAACTTGTTATTTTTAGCAACGTATTTTCCCCCAGAACTATTTTTATACAGTGACGTCTTTCAAAAATGTATATTTATATTTTTTAAATTAATTTATAAAAAGTGTTTTTCAAAAATGTTTATTTATACATTTTAGATTGATTTATAAATAGTGTCTTTCAAAATGACTTTATATATATTTAATTTATTCATAACAATTAACTGTGATAGGCAATGTGCTTTATACTTTTTATGTTTCTATATATGTATGTATGTATGTGTTGATTTTACCGAATAAACATCAATCAATCAATCAATCGACCATCCGTACATGTTGACTGTAGCTAAATATACCCCTATACTAATATGATTAAAATAAAAAGAAATATCAGATGTTCAAATTTGAAAGATCAGTCGAGTAGATAATAAATATTTGTAATGCTTAAATCATTTTTATCTTGTGTCTTTTCACACAGGAGCCTGTAATGATCCATATGAATGTGTACTTGTTGAGTGATGCTTAAATTATGGCAATTTACGGTATTATATTTTCACAAAAGCAGTTTTATGGCATTGTTGGACACGTTGATGAGTCCCAGAACAATGGTTTAAGCAATGACAATCAGTAGTGCAATAAAATCCACCCATTTACAAATTCCAGTAGTACAGTTTGTCAATTAATCGTAAAATCAAATGATTTTGACGGCCATCTTGAAAATTGCGTTAGCCACCTTGAAAATGGAAAAATTTGAGATGGCTAACGAGAAAATATTTATTAGAAAGGATTAAAGAACATATTCTGAAAGTCTCATACTTGTATCCGGAAGTGCAGGATTGTCTCAAAATCCTGACGTTTCCATCTCCAATGGTACGTTTTTCATAAGTGATATTTATCAGAACTTTTGGAAATCTTAAACAAACATAATAAACATTGTTAAAATGTTAAAAACTAAATTTCCTACTTTTGATGCCACAAGACCCCAAAAATCAGCTACTGTCACACATCTATGCTTACTACTACGAATGATTATCAAAGACATAAAACAGCCTAGGTGTCTGCACAGCCTAGGTCTAATAACATATTTCCCGGCCTTGCCAATATGTTTGTTACTTTAAGCTTCTGATTGCTTCTGCTACTGCGATTCTCCCTTTTTGAAGACATGTCAAAGATTTGCTGAACCGCAAGTTTCACACCTACTACATATGGTTAAGATTTAGGAAATGTTTCATTTGCATACGGTCAATTTTGATGATTTTTGCACTTTTGCAGTGAAGTTTGTGCTCACATTACATGCGCGGATCCAGAAAATTTTCTCAGGGGGGGGGGGGGTCCAAATTCTAAGAAGGGGTCTGACGGAAAATTTCAACATGGCAAAAATTTATAATCTGGCAATTCCAGAGGGAGGGGGGTCCGGACCCCCTGTCCCCCCTCTGGATCCGCCCATGCAAAAGTACTTCTCTTGCTTTCCACACTCCAAATCAACAAAGCTTTGTCGGAGAAGTCAAAGTTTCAAAAGTATTACGTGATACCTTATATCCATGATTCGTATGAATAAAATGTCGCAATTGCATGTTAAAACTTCAAACATTTTCAATTGTAACTGAAGATTTTGTATCATAATGTCAGTTGCCAAATGGAGAAACACTTATATCCTCAATTACTAAATTTATCGGTGTTTATAATACTGTTTTCCTTAATTTGGTGCCTTCATTGGCATTCCACCACACGTCTGAAGTGAGACGAAACCGGGTAAACCTGACTTACTGTAGCAACCTGTTCCTTCGTTTTAGAATTTACTGATGGTGGCGGACAAAGGGCTCATCTGGATCACAGGCTTAAAAACTGGACGGACATGCATCAAGTTAAGCTTGGTTTACCCTTGACTTCTGTGGACGCTCATGTGTGTTTTGTGGAAATGCGCAATGTGCACAATTGCCCCTGCAAAGATTTGAAGTATGTTGTTAACAAATTAATTTACAAGTTTCAATAGTAGCATTCAATAATAAAATGACTTCAACACAATTCGTTTTGGGTGAAACTAAGATAAGTCACATCCTTACTTCCTCGACTAAGCTATAGGATTATGATATTATACACTGAGAACGTTTGTTGGTCACTTTGATTTGAATTCATATGACTGTTTGTAAATCTGTTTCCAGGTCTCTTAGAAGAACGGTTCCATTAATAGATTTAACTTTTGCCTTCCTTCCGATATATCTCAGCAGGTCCAATAAATAAATTCATCTTATATGCAAAATCAGCGTTACCTATAAGTTATCTCTGTCCGATCCGAGGTGATTGTGCTGTTGTTTTTTTTTTACGGTTGTTTGTTTATTTTGACAGTCTGTCTATTGTACACACACCATCTTTCATCAGGAAAACATGTCAATGTATGCCCCCTTTAACCCCAATTCTATATAGTAAAACTGGCGTTTAGAGGGGTATACCTATTTTTTTCTTATTTTTGCTCTAAAACATACATTGTGGGTACTCGTTAGAACCGCCTGGGTACTCGTTAGAACCGCCTCGGCGAGGCGGTTCTAACGAGTACCCACAATGTATGTTTTGAGCAAAAATATTAAAAATATCATTAGCTCACCTGAGCCGAAGGCTCACAAGGTGAGCTTATAGTATGGTAATCGAGCCGTCGTCCGTGCGTCCGTGCGTCTGTGCGTCCGTCCACACTTTCAACAACAAATAGCTCCACAACTAGTCAGTCAATTGCAATCAAATTTTATCAGAAGCATCATTGGGGTGGGGGAAAGGTTGCATGAGGTTTTGGGCCAGGTCGGATCAGAACTCTGGTTTCCATGGCAACAGATAGCTCCCATAGGGTTACAATGGGAAAAATGTTGTGAACACTCTAGCGCCTACATTTTTAATAGGATCTTCTTCATTCTTGCAGGTAATGTGGACAGTCATAAGATCTCAGATGAGTTCGAAATTCGGGTAGATTCGACCATGAACTGCGGAGTTAGCTGCCCTTGAGCGTTTGAAAAAATCCCCATTGACTTACAATGGGAAAGAAGTGAACACTCCAGCACTTTCATTTCTGATCAGATCTTCTTCATTCTTGCAGGTAACAAGGACAACCATAAGATCTCGGATGAGTTTGAAATTCAGCAAGATTCGACCATGGACTGCGGAGTTGCCTGCCCTTGAGCGTTTGGAAAATGGCTTTTAAGTGTTGTGAACACTCTAACACCTACATTTTTGATCGGATCTTCTTCATTCTTTCATGTAACAAGGACAGCAATGAGATTTCGGATGAGTTTGATTTTCAGCCAGATCTGACCCTTGACTGTGGAGTTATCTGCCCTTGACTGTGTGAAAAATCAATATTTAGTGTTGTGGCCACTCTAGCGCCTTCATTTTTATTCGGATATTCTTTATTCTTTAAAGTAACAAGAATATCCATATCATCTCGGACGAGTTCGAATTTCGACCAGATCCAACCTCTGACTGCTGAGTTATCTGCCCTTGAGTGTTTGAAAAATCAATATTTTGTATTGTGGCCACTCTAGCGCCTTCAATTTTGATTGGATCTTCTTCATACTTGGAAGTAACAAGGATAGCCATAACATCTCAGATAAGTTCGAATTTCAGCCAGATCCGACCCTTGACTACAGAGTTATCTGCCCTTGACTATGTGAAAAATCAATATTTAGTGTTGTGGTCACTCTAGCGCTTCATTTTTATTCGGATCTGCTTTATTCTTGGAAGTAACAAAGACGTTCATAATAACTTGGATGAGTTCGAATTTCGACCAGATCCGACCTCTGACTGCAGAGTTATCTGCCCTTGAGTGTTTCAAAAATCAATATTAGGTGTTGTGGCCACTCTAGCATCTTTGTTTTTCAGTGGATCTTCTTCATTCTTGCAGGTAAGAAGAATCATTACAATATCTCGAATGAGTTCGAATTTTGGCCAGATCTGACCTCTGACTGCGGAGTAAGCTGCACTTTAGTGTTTGAAAAATCAATATTTTGTATTGTGGCCACTCTAGCCCCTTCAATTTTGATCGGATCTTCTTCATTCTTGGAAGAAACAAGGATAACCATATCATCTTGAATGAGTTCGAATTTGAGCCAGATTCCACCCTGGACTGCGGAGTTAGCTGCCCTTGAATGTTTGAAAAATGAATTTTTAGTGTTGTGGCCACTCCAGCATCTTCAATTTTGATCAGATCTTCAAAAAAAAAAAATTTGTCCAGTGACTGTCCTTGTTGACTCTCAGGTGAGCGATCGTTGCCCCTGGGCTACTTGTTTTACAAACTTTGTCCAGTGACTGTTCTTGCTGATTCTCAGGTGAGCGATCGTTGCCCCTGGGCTACTATTTTTTTTTTTTTTTTTTTTTTTTTTTTTTTTTTTTTTTTTTTTTCTGAAGAAAATTTTCAACTTTAACAGCTGAAAACAGTCAATGTATATTGCATGGCAAGTTTTTTGTAATGGATTTTGGCTGATGTTAGCCCGACGGTGACTACCTTATTGGGAAAGAGCTGGTCATCTTGCTCCTCATGAGTGTTGCTAGAGTTAATGTGATGCCTTGAATTGTCATTTTAACGCGCCTTTTGTCTGAATTGGGATTTGAAATTTAATTCTACCAGCTCCCTACTCCAGGAACATATTCTTTCTTCGTCAACAATATTCAGCTGCGATAGTCTTTTACTTCATTCAGATTCCATTAGTTTTGTCGGGTCTACAGTTATACCATGCAACATGATTATTGTGTAATTGTCGTTCTGAATTTTCATGGGGCTTTCCATGATTTTACTTATTTACCATTACCAGATGAAATTTCCTCCCTACATCTGTTGCAAAGTAAATTGAGCCGCCGCATGGGAAAACCCACAATCTGCATAGGCGAAAACAAAGGCGCAGATCAGCTTCGCAGTAACTGCGAAGCTGATACGCGCCTTTGTTTTCGCTACATGGAAAGTACAATTCCTCTACTTCCTAACTCCAAAATTTACAGCCTCTAACTATCTTCTGTGACTGTACAGCCCGGTTTGTGTCGGACCTGGTCGGAACCAAAATTGTTGGTTTTCTCACGCATAGGCTCAATTGAGCTTTATGGCATATTTCACTTAAGCAGGAATTTACTCCTCCCTCAACGACCCACGTTTTTCTACCCCGCCTACGAAGAACAGCTGGTGAATATGTGCGCTGAACATGCATTTTTATATGGGTTTCAGCAAAACAAACGGAAAACGCGTAAAATGCGAGACAAATAAAGACATAACAGCACGACAATGGATAGCCAAAGAACTGATTTTTTCTAAACACACATACTGGACAAAACGTTGATGTAGCTTTGCGGGTCAACGGTGAGTGGCCTATGGCTTATCACAAACAGGCTTTTCCAGACAAAGCTCAAAATGTGCAGATCTATACTCATGAAATCAAGCACATTAACGCAGGGAAAGAAAAAATAGCCGCGACGTGAGAAAACCAACAATGTGGTTTCCGAACAGGTCCGACATAGGACGAGCTGTACAAGCACAGATGGATAGTGGCTGGAAATTTTGGATATAGAAATTAGAGGAATTCTACTATCCGTGTAGTAAGAAAAAAGGCGCAAATCAGCTTCGCAGTCACAACGAAACTGATCTGCGCCTTTGTTTTCCGCATGTGCAAAATGTTGTTTTTCTCATGACGCGGCTCAAATAGGGAATGAAATTTGTCTGCCACCCTTCGAAAATATTTTGTCTGCTGGTTCTCACTTGGCTTGCTTTTAGTCTCGTGTGTTCAACTAATTTGTCACAATCTTATTTCAATAACGACCCGGGTTTTCGCCTATTATATTATCAAGTGCTTATTAAGTCGCAGCAGGAAACAGTCTAAGACTTCTATTTAATTACGGAACCAAGAGTGAATAGGATGATCTCGTAATTTCTCGTGGGATACGTGATCGATTGGGAAACAGAATAAGTAGACAGGAAAAATTTGTAGGCGACAGTTAGTCTTTTCTCATCCTATTGAATGGGATCCAATCTCTATTTGTCTCTATGGTATTTTCTCTGTGCATGACTTAGCAATGTTTCCAGTGAATTTCTCGACATCCATCCCAGTACATCAGGAAAACATGTCCATGCAATGAATAGCCTCTTTAACCCCACTTTTATATAGTAAAACTGGGGTTTGCAGGCGTGTACCCACAATCTATGTTTTGAGCAAAAATAAGAAAAATATCAAAAATTTTCTACTGAAAATTTTCATTTTTTACAACTTAAAAAATCACTGTATATCGCATGGGCAAGTTTTCGTAATGATCTACCTTTTACATTTTTTACTCTTGGTGATTCACAGCCTACGGGAAACGACAGGACAATTGGTACAGAATCTTGTTTCCGTCTCTACCTCATTTGTTAATGCAGCGTACATTTCAGAAACAGGAATTGATAACCAACCCAACCTATCACAAGAAAGAAGTGCTCGCGAAAATAAATCGCCGCGAAAAGGAGTATTTGTGAAAACAAAAGTCGCCGTGCAAATTGTCTTTGTTGATATTCTATGCCAGCAGTACATTAAAAAGAATTGCCGAGAAAATGCAAGGTGCAAGGTGACAAAATCTCAGCGAATAGCTGGGTTAACAGAATCTCCAGCGATTTGGTGATAAAATGGTCCAGGTCATGTGATCAAAATGGCCACCATCACTTTACCAGGTTTATCATATAGTTGTGCAAGTTTACTCATGCAATTGAATATAAGCAATAAATAAACTGGTCAAAAAAAGTTAAGCCCCACTTACAAAATAGCATATAATTTGAAAACTATTCAATACAAAAATATGAAATTTCACGAGAATAAAATTTAATCATTTCTACACCTTATCCAAAAATTTTATTTCAATATCAGAACAGTTCATTGTGAAGTGATGATTTAAACATGGGTACTCCAATTCAAAAAGTCCTAAAATTCAAATCTCAAATTCAGAGCAATACCAGAGCAGTTCATGTGAATTTTAATAATGTGTATGTCCTCCATTTTCACGGAAAAGCTCAGTGCAACGCCTTCGCATGCTGTTTATAAGATTTGTTATCTCCACCTGGGGTATATTGCGCCATTCATCGATCAAGGCTTGGCGCATTTGAGCAAGAGTCTGTGGCACCTGTGGACGACTACGAACTCGACGCTCTAACAAATCCCACAGATGTTCTATGGGATTCATATCAGGCGATTTCGCCGGCCAGTCCATTCTCTGAATCCCATGTTGCCTAAGGTAATCTTGGACAGCTCTAGCGCGGTGGGGACGGGCATTGTCGTCTTGAAAGATCGCGCCATTGCCAATTCTTTGGAGGTTTGGTTGCACAACTGGAATGATAACGTCATTTAAATACCGTCGCCAGTTCATGTTACCATTCACAACGACCAGGTCAGTTCTCCCGGTACTCCAAATGCCGGCCCAGACCATAACTGAGCCACCACCCCATCGGTCATGTTCGGCAATACAAGCTGGGGCATATCGCTCCCTGGGGCGTCTCCAAACCAGCATCCTGCCGTCATGGTGATCAAGATTGAACCTTGATTCGTCACTGAACATAACCCTACGCCACTGGGCACGCGTCCAACGTCGATGAACTAACGCCCACTGCCGCCGTGCAATTCTATGCCGCCTAGTCAGAGGCTGGCGTACCACAGGGCGACGTGCTCTTAAGTTCCTGGCGTGCAGACGGTTACGTATTGTCTGGTCTGACACATTAATGTTAGTTCCAGCTCTGAACTGTTCGCGTAAACGTCTGGAATTCAGTGAACGTTGACGTAGTGCACAATTAACAATGTACTGGTCGTCTCTAGCAGACGTCACACGTGGTCTGCCCGAACGCGGCCTGTCCATAGTCGATCCTGTTTGAATATACCGGTCCCAAAGACGGTCAATGATCCTATGGTCACGGTTGAGGGCGACAGCAACTCGGCGATGCGTAACTCCAGCCTGAATCATGCCTATTGCCCTTAAACGTTCCTCTGGAGTCATTCTTTGCCTTAAAATGACCATTTTTGGGATACAAATCTCACTACTTTATAATGAACCAATTAAATTCCTGGTCAGTTTACAAATGTCACCGATGATGTTACTTCGTGTACTCATGGATAAGAGAGTGAAAATCCTGCTTCTGTGCGTGCTGTGCATTGAATCGTGAAGTTAAAAAAAACGCCAAATTCGGGCGTATTCAAGCCTTTGCCAAATCATGAAATTTATGAATACGCACGTGAATTTGTCGTCAGATGATGAACAGGTATCTTGCTCACGAAAGGAAGTGCAAATAAAACGGAATTCGATTGTGCGAACCAATTTTTCTCTGCATGACTTTAAAATATCAAATTTTTCAGGTGGGGCTTAACTTTTTTTGACCAGTTTACTTAAATTCTAAAAGACGTCATTTTGCGTGCTCTTGCTTAGTTGTCGAAAGCACAGATCGCAAAAGTACGTCTTTTCACAGACTGTTACAAATGAGTCATGTCTATGTCAAATATGACAGTTGAGCCGCCTCATGGGAAAACCAACAAACTGCATATGCGAAAACAAAGGCGCAGATCAGCTTCGCGGTAACCGCGAAGCTGATCAGCGCCTTTGTTTTCGCTACTCGGATAGTACAATTCCTCTTCTACTTAAATCCGAAATTTCAAGCTTCTAGCTCTTTTCTGTGCTTGTACAGGTCGGTTTGTGTCGGACCTGTTCGGAAACCACATTGTTGGTTTTCCCACGAGGCGGTTCAATTGTGTCTAGAAGCTGCTACAAATTGATTCCAGTCAATTTAACCCAATTTATCTCGTCTCGCCATATTTAGCTTTCAATAGCACTGGTACTCGTCTCAGCAACGGTAAAGGCGTAAATTTACCATTTTTCATGCATTCATTAAGAACAATTGCGCGGTTTCATGATTTAAATAGTCTTGCATCAGCAACGCAGGAACGTGAACTGTCGATCGGGTGTCCGTTCAATCATAATTACAAGCCTGGACCCAGTTGTTCAAAATTAACGATGTCGTTAGTTAACGATTTGTTAAATATTACAGGTACACTGTTATTGTTTGTTGAAAAAATGTGAGAATCCTTTGCCTTGCAAAGGATTCTCACATTTTCTCAACAAAAAAAAAAATAACAGTGTATTTGCTTATAAATGTAGTCGGCATTTACTTAACGAAGTTGAGGTCTTAACAATGACGTAACTCGCGGCTAACGAAGTTTTGAACAACAGGGCCCCTGGTGCATGTTCTTTTTATGGAATATAGGCAAACAATCAAGCCCCAGATGTCACGCCACAGAACGAGGCGTCCCATCTAGGGCTATCTCTAAAAGACAGTGGACTGGTGGGTAAGTCCATTCGTCAAAAATGGGTTAAAAACAATATTCAGCATCACCGGGCTGATCTTACAGTTTGTGTCTGTGCTGGGCATCAAGTCAATCTTATATTAGGCAACACGACCCTGAAGACCAGTCATCGGGGATACGTTACTGTCGGTAACTGGTTTCTCACACCCACAACGTTGCTTCTGTTTATTTGTTCTAAAATAATTGCTCGTTATACTTGAGCCGCATCGTGAGAAAACGGGATTATTGCCTATGCGAAAACAAAGGCGCAGATCAGCTTCGCAGTAACTGCGAAGCTGATCAGCGCCTTTGTTTTCGCTACTCGGATAGTACAATTCCTCTTCTACTTAAATCCGAAATTTCAAGCTTCTAGCTCTTTTCTGAGCTTGTACAGGCCGGTTTATGTCGGACCTGGTCGGAAACCCCGAAGACCGGTTTTCTCATGTCGCGGCTCACTTTTGAAGAGCTAGACTAACTAGTCTTTAAGGAATTCTCGATGTCGGTTTAATTCATTCATTACTCATCCTCTGTCTATGTTTAACTTACTCTGATTGCCATCTTGATAATTGATATTTTGGATATGGGCATTGGATTACTTTAATATTCTGCTATGCGCCTTTAAAACAAGCGAGAAGCAATGACTAGAAATTGCTACATCAGAGACTTCTTGTGTATAAGCCGCATCGTGGAAAAACTAACAATGTGGTTTCCAAACAGGTCCGACACAAACCGACCTGTACAAGCACAGAAAAGAGCTAGAAGCTTGAAATTATTTCGGATTGAAGTGGAAGAGGAAGTGTACTATTCCATGTTGCGAAAACAAAGGCGCTGCGAAGCTGATCTGCGTCTTTGTTTTCGCATATGCAGATTTTTGGTTTTTTCATGAGGAGGCTCATATACAGTACGAATTGCAGCCTGAGAAAGATGGCTAGTAAGAGACTAGATGTCTCAAACCTGAAACAAAGGACCATGAGACATGCTTGCGTAGATGACATTGGCAACCAGAGAGATGCAACTAATCTCAGGTAAGAGTATCCAGATGAAAGCAGTTTTATGACATCTATGGCAAATTACAAGACAGATGAAGAAAAGCATTGGCTTGCTGACGAAAAAGAACAGACGGTGCAATGCCAGATTGGTATCCAACAAGATAACCTAACAGGATCAAGCTCATGAACAAGAAAGAGTCTTTACTGAGAAGAAAAGAAGTACACAATCAAATATTTTGCTGACAGAAAAGACATGAAGACAGTCCATATAATGTACTTAAAACCAACAGGACACCGGTTGAGAACTAGCTATGGTAAAATAGTTCTAGAACAACCCCAGTGTTTCATGGTGTTTGGTACAGATGAAAGGCTCTTCCAATAAAGATGTTATATTCAATACTGTACATAATCGCCATCACGTCTATTACGAAAACATGCCCATGCAATTTACAGAAAACTTTAGGGGTGTAAAAATTGAAAATTTTCATATGAAAAATTTGATATCTCAAAACATTGATTGTGGGTACACGTTAGAACCGCCGCGGCGATGCGGTTCTAACGAGTACCAAAAGTCTATGTTTAGGATAAAAAAGAACAAAAGGTATACCCCTGCATACCCCAGTTTCACTATATATAAAAGTGGGGTTCAAGGGGGTACACATTTGATGGACATTTTTCCTGAATTGGGTTTTCGGATATCAGTGTCACCATCACTTTCTGCAGAGATTTATAACATTTACTTCAGTAGTTCTCCGATCTCTGTGGTGAATATGATTATCACGGACAAATAAATAAATGATAAATGCCATGATGAATAAAAACAAAATAAGGACTCACAGATATAATATGCTATCCGGCAATTTTCTGCCATTATAGTGGGAGTGATTGCCTTTAAATGAGCCGTCTCGTGGGAAAACCAACAATGTGGTTTCCGACTAGGTCCGACACAAACCGACCTGTACAGCTACAGAAGCAGGCTAGAAGCTTGAAATTTCGGATTTAAGTAGAAGAGGAATTATACTATCCGAGTAGCGAAAACAAAGGCGCTGATCAGCTTCGCGGTTACCGCGAAGCTGATCTGCGTCTTTGGTTTCGCATATGCAGATTGTTGGTTTTCCCATGTGGCGGCTCAAATAACGATATTTTGTTACAATACCCTACACATTATGCTTTACTTTCAAGCGAACTTGCTTTCCGATCGACCGACAGTTTAGAGCAAAACTTGCTTTACTATCACCCGACAGTTAAGAGCGAACATTGCTTTACTTTCATCCGACAGTTTAGATCAAAACTTGCTTAAACAACATACATTTTAGGGTAAAGCTTGCATTACTTGCAGCAGACAGTTAAGAGTAGACGTGGTTTACTTGCTACCGACAGTTTAGAGCAAACTTGCTTTACTATTAAGCGACATCTTAAAGCAACTTGCTTTACTATGAGGGGACAGTTTAAAGCAAAATTTGCTTTACTTGCAACTGACATTTTAGAGCAAAACTGGCTTTACTATCAAGCAACTGTATAGAGCAAACTTGCTTTACTTGCAGCCGACAGTTAAGAGCTAAATCTGTTTTACTTGCAACTGACAGTTTAGAGCAAAACTTGCTAAATTATCAAGCGACTGTTTAGAGCAAAACTTGCTTTACTTGCAACTGACAATTTAGAGTAGACTTGCTTTACTTGCTACTGACAGTTAAGGGCAAAACTCGCTTTACTATCAAGCGAATGTTTAGAGCAAATTTCTTTTGCTTGCAACCGACAGTTAAGAGTACAATTTGCTTTAATGGCAACTGACATTTTAGAACTATCAAGCAACTGTATAGAGCAAACTGGCTTTACTTGCAACCGACAGTTAACAGCTAAATCTGTTTTACTTGCAACTGACAGTTGACAGCAAAACTGGCTTTACTATCAAGCGACTGTTTAGAACAAAACATGGTATAACACAACTTGCTAAAATACTATCAAAACGATTGTTTAGAGCAAACTTGCTTACTTGTAACCGACAGTTTAGAGCAAACTTTGTTTAACAAAAACCTGCTTTACTATCAAGCGACTGTTCAGAGCAAACTTGCTATACTTCCAACTGACAGTAACAGCAAAACTTCCTTTAGCAAAACTTGATTTACTGTCAAGCGACTGTTCAGAGCAAACTTGCTAAATACTTCCAACTGACAGTTTAGAGCCGAATGATAACTTTCTTGCTTTACTATCAAGCGACTGTTTAGAGCAGACTTGTTTTACTTGCAACCGACAGTTCATAGCAGAATTTGCTTTACTAGCAACCGACAGTTATGATCAAAATTTAAGAGTAAAACTTGTTTTACTCGCAACTGACAGTTTATAGAAGACTTGCTTTACTTGCTACCGACAGTTTAGCGCAAACTTGCTTTACTATCAAGAGAAAT